>OZ038397.1:38620772-38640772 GCA_964036045.1 Eutreptiella sp. 'Long Island Sound 2002'
CCCGCGGATTGATGTCCTCGTGTATGTCCTCATGTTTGTTTGTTTGAGTGTGTGATGACTGGGGCATGTGGATGACCCCACGGCCGCTGCTGAGCAGCTCGACTGCGCCTTTACCCCGTGAACCCGGACTGGGCCCCGCCACGGCCCCCGCAGTATCAGGGGCCGGCGGTGGGAGGGGTCAGATTTGAGCGATGCGGAGACGGGGAGGGGGATGCGTTGAGAGCGGACTGGCACGGCCGATCTGCACGGGTCCGCCCAAGCGCGCGCGTTGCATTGAGGGGGCAGTGCAGCCCCGTCGCGAAGGATGTTGCGGCCCCAGCGGCACAGAGTGAACTCAGGGGGAAAGCGCGGGGGGGGGGGGGGGGGAACGCCTCCCGGAAGGTGATCTGTTCTTGTCTGCGGGGCACGTCCCAGCGCTGCTGTGAGCCCGGCTGAGTTCCGTGCGCTGAGTCGGCGTCAAAGAGCCACCCCCGCCGTTCAGTGCCACTACGGCACGGCATAGGGACACAAGTGCCACTCTCCTCCCGCTGTGCTCACGGGTGGAAAGGGGGGGGGGGATTCTGGGGAACACGCACATTCTCTGCGAACGTTTGCAGCGCGAGTTTTCTTGGCGTTTTTTGAGGATCTTGGCGCATTATTGCCCTCGCCATCTAAAGCGGCCCCGCGTTTGCGAACTTTCGCAGGTTTCGGGACTTGTACATAAAACCGCTTGGGGCATTTCTGAGGGCCGGTGTCGGACTGTCGGCGGTGGAATCGGCTGGTGCACTTCCCCCCCCCCCCCTCTGGAGGGGGATGCCACGGGGGCGGTACGCTGCAGTCGTCTGCGGGGCACACAACCCGCTCTCACTCACAGCACTGCACCCCTACACACAACACCTCAAGGCCAGAGGCTCTGGCCTAGGTGAGGGTGGCGTACACGGAGGGCGCCAGTGCAGACACCACAAGTGTCGTTCTCTGAAGCACAGGGGCCCGCCTCTCTGACCCACCTGCAGACCCATACAGGCCTTCCTCTATAATATGGCGCCACCCCCCCCCCCCCCTGCACCCCTACACACACACACACACTTCCCCGGCCACAACTGACCTGGTCACACGAAAGACGCCAGCCACCGGGTGTACCGCACGGCACACCCTCGCACACACCCTCCGGCACCCGCCCCCCCTCCATCGCGCAGTCCATCTCAGCCTCCATTCCTCGTGCCATGCCGCATCGTGAGAGGTCTGACCGCGTCCGAATCCGGAAGAATAACCGGGGCACCCCCGTTCCGGCGATGGAGTGCACTGCCTCGATGCTTTGCACCCGCGAAATTTGGTTCCGCCCCTGACGACGGGCAAATGCCCTCATGTGTGTCTTCATGTTTCAGTGTGCGATGACCGGAGCATGGCGTTGCTGTGGAGCCGGCCGGCCGGTGGTTGGCGGTTGGCGGTTGGCGGTTGGCGGTTGGCGGTTGGCGGTTGGCGGTTGGCGGTTCCTCGGGGCTGTCCTTATCAAAAAAAGAATTGGGGTTCTTGGGTGGTGGCGCAGGGGTGCCACGAGCGTTGGCCAGGGGCATCGAGTCTGGGTAGGAACTCGCCCCGTGCCCTACGCCTCTCAGCCACAGCCGTTCCCGTCACACCCCCGGACTCGGTAGGCACCAGCTGCACCCGGTGCATGGCCCTGTAGGACCCAGCCCCATGTGGTCACGGCCGATTTGGCGAATGCGCGGGCGACGAAGGGCCGCCCCTTCTGCCGCGCCCTGTGCGAGGACGACCTGCGCCATCGGTCCGGGCCTCAGCCCCCCCCCTTCCCCCCATCGCGGGCCCCGGCCTTTGTTGTGTTGTTGCTGTCTCATTTGTCGAACCCTGTGCCCGCGCCCTTCGTCATGTTGCCTCGTTCTGACTGTTCCGTGTTTCCTGTGCCCTTCTACTCGGCTGACCTCTCCACAAGGGTCTCGGTGACGGCAGGTGCACTGTCGGAGCCCTGTTTGGTACCCGCCTGGGCCGCACCACTGTCATTCGTACCCGGGGCAGGGGGGGGAAGGCTCCTTTCAACAACTTGGCACCACTGCCCCCCCCCCCCCCCCCCCCGCAAAAGATGCGGCCAAATTTTTCTCCCGGCTTTCGGCCAATCCAAAATTTTCTCTGGTGCTTTTGGCGCCAATTAGTTTTGGCCAAAAAGTTTCTTCGGCGCCTCCGAAAACTCACTCGTGGGAGCCCGGCCAGGCTTTTCTTAGGGAGTTTCCAATGGTCAAGATCGGCCAACGATGGCCCTTTGGGGGCTGGGGTTTTTTTTTGCCCCGCCCATGGGCTCTTGGATGGGCTTCTCTGCCGGCTGCGCCAGTCCCACAGAGGCTGTCTAATCGTGACCCCCGACCTGCATAGAGTCCGGTGTGGCGCATCAGTAATCCGGACCGCCTTTCTGGCCGTTGCGGGGCCACTGGCCGTTGCGGGGCCACCGGCCGCAACCACTGGCCATTTCCGGTCCATTGACGTTCTGCGCCCTTGTGTTCCCGTGCCCTGACCCTCGGCCCCTGCTGACCCTGAACCCTGAGGCGGAGGTGCCCCGCACGTCGTTGGTTTCCTGACGTGCGCCGCAACATGGAGCGAGGGATGGACAACGTGACCTTGCGGAATTGCATTGCCAACCAGACCTCTTGCGGTGCCTGTGCCGAGGCGGTTGATGTGGGGCTACGCACCAGAGGAGCTTGACAGTGGTCCAGAGCAATGGCCTCTTGCTCATTCGGAAGGGCAATGTGTGGGATCTGGTTCCAGCTGGCGCTCCTGCGCCTGACGAGTGGGAATCTTGGGGGCACTGCCGCAGTAGATGTTGTGCAATGTGTGGTTGCCTGCCGGTACCCCCCCACACACCCACACCCGTGCAGTGTGGTGCGCCGAGGCAATGCCTTAGGGGGCGCCTCAAGCGCAGTGCGCGCGCAGTGCAACTATTTGGGCGTCTGGCCGTACTAGAGACCCATACTTTGAGATACTAGGGGCCCCTAGGGGCATCATGGTGACCCCTAGCGGAGGTTTTGACTTCTGATTTTGTCCCCCTTTGTTTGGGACCCCCGAGAATGCAGGGGTGACATAGCATTTCCACCCTCTTTTGGGCCCCAACCTTCCGGTGCTATTGAGGAAACCGGGACAATCTTTGAATCCACGCTTTGATTCTAGGAGCATCATGGTGACCTGTAGCGTAGACTTTGACTTCTGATTTTGTTCCCTTTGTTGGGGACCCCCGAGAATGCAGGGGTGACATAGCATTTCCGCCCTCTTTTGGGCTCCAGCCTTGCGGTGCTATTGAGGAAACCGGGACAATCTTTGGTTTGTTGCGTGGAGCATCATGGTGACCCCTAGCGTACGTTTTGACTTCTGATTTTGTCCCCCGTTGTTTGGGGACCCCCGAGAATGCAGGGGTGACGGTGATGATGGGGATGTTTGTGCCCTTTGTTGCACCAAGTCTGACCCTGAAAAGATGTCCATGTGTGACAAGTGTGAACTGCAATATTGTACGGATTGCATTGACACACACACACACATGTGACAATGTGACTTTTCTTTGATTCTGCAACTGTGTCATGTTGTGCACACAAGTTGCGTATTCTCAATGTGTACTTAGTTGACAATGGAACAGAGAGACAGTTGTGTGTTCTTGAGGTTGGCGACCAATGCGCTGTTCATGGCTTTTCCAGTTGTGCATGATGTGTGTTATGTGAAGGGAAGGTAGTTTGCAACTTTCTTGAGCTGGGGCAGTTTGGGTCACTTAATTCTAAGGGCGTTTCCAAGGGGTGTGCCTGGGGGCTCTTCGGGGGGAACATAGTCTAAAAGTAGCGCGCAGTGCGTGCGCAGTGCAGTGCAAAGATTCCCCCTTAGATCAAGGAGAAAAAGGGGTAACACACTAGCTACCAGGAGTCCCAAGGCAGATCAGTTTTGCCTGCAATGTCCTCTGCAGGCGACTTGGCGTCCAGGTCCACGTGGTGTGGATGTAGGAGCCGGGCTGTTCCTCAAAAGGCACAGGGACGGATGACAGTGCAAGCAACAGCTTGTGCCACCCACCCCGGAATCGGAGGAACCACAAGGAGATGCAGAATCGAAGTGGAAGGTCAAATGCCCATGTAAGGTGATTGTCAAATGCAGTACTGACTCTTGGCAAGTCGCTTGTATTGACCTGGAGCCCAACCATACCCTTCCCTCTGAGCGAGCTCAAGCTTGTGCCCAGCTAGACGAACACAATCATAAATCATGGCAAGTTTGGCTTCCCCCCTGAAATGTATTGAGCTTCCTGAGGCCCGCTTTGGTGATGGTTTTCAAAATGCCAAGCCCGAACCGAGAGACATCTCCGCGGCTTTCTTGAGGCATGGATACAAAGCCGCTGCAGATTTTCAAGAGCTATTGGATAACCTTTGCACCGTGGACATGAGGATCCAGGGTGGATTGTGAATTGCAGAAGGGCACCCACTGCTTGACACACCTGTCCTCTAGCAAGGTGGAAGGGGCTTAGGATGATGTTCTGTCCAAAGTACTTGGTTTGATGGCAAAAGCCATCAAAAGTTCAGTGTTCAAGGCACAAATCTGGACAATGACAGGGATATATGTGGGCATCAACGACATGTACCCTAGTTATTTTCTTTTTCATCGTGGCATTTGTAAGCGGAAGCTCAATGTCACCATGATCTTCCGAAAGGAAGAATATGATAATTGGCCAGATCAACAACCATGCTGTAATTTGGTTGGCCCCACTAGGTTTTATATGCTCAATTCTACTTCTTTTTTTATAGCAAAAGCCATCTCCAAAAGGATGCCATTCTTTGTTTGTTATGCCGTGGATGGTCAATAACATGAGGCAAATGATGGCCCCACTTTGGGGCTAGATTTGAGGCTTGGGTGTCCAGTTATTTCTATTGCGTGGTCACTCAAGTGAGGATTGGTATTACAGTGTTCTCCAAGCTACGGCATGCGTAGGGATTGTGTTAATTTGGGGCTTTTGCATATCTCTACCTCTCCAGTACATGGCTGCCAGCGTCCGTCCGTATGTCCGGAAGACCGTCCGCGCCGGAATGCTGACCCAACCCACCGCCCGTCCGCCCCACCCACCCGCCCCGCCCGCCCCGCCCCTCCCCACCCCCCCCGCCCCGCCCCGCCCCACCCGCGTGCAATGCCAGCCCCCCCCCCCCGGCCCGCCTACCCTGCCTGCCCCGCCCTGCCCGTCCGCCCCGCCCGCAGGCACCGCCCCGCCCGCCCGCCCCACCCGCCCGCTCCGCCCCGCCCACGTGCTCCGCCCGCCCGCCCCGACCTGCCCACCTGCCCCGCCCGCCCACCTGCCCCGCCCCGCCCCGCCCCGCCCCGCCCCGCCCGCCCATCCCGCCCACCCCACCCGGCCCGCCCCGCCCGCCCCGCCCCGCCCCGCCCCGCCCCGCACACAGGTGACCCGCAGAGCTAACCGCAAAACGCCTCACTGTACATTACATAGTGGAGCACCCGGACACGTGCATTGATTGGACTTCGCAGTACTGCTGGACAAATGGCTGGAATTGTCTATGGCGGGGACATTCAGTCTATCGGAACCGACCATTGATCCCCCCCCCGCCCGCCCCGCCCCGCCCCGCCGACCCGCCCCGCCCCACCCCGCACGCCCCGCCCACCCGCCCCGCCCCGCTCGCCCCGCCCACCCGACCCGCTCGCGCACCCCGCCCCGGCCCCCCCGCCTGACCGCCCCGCCTCGCCCGCCCGCCGGCCCCGCCCACCCCGCCTGCCCCACCCTGCCCGCCCCGCCCGCCCACCCCACCCGCCCCGCCCCACCAACCTGCCCGCCCTGCCCGCCGCGCCTGCCCTGCCCCTCCCGCCCGCCACGTTTGCCCGCACTGCCCGCCGCCCCGCCTGCCCCGCCCGCCCCACAACTGAAGGTATAAATCTCGGTTATGACGGTAGTGATGCCCACCCCGTCCGCCCGTCCCGCCCGCCCAGCACACCCTACCCGCCCCACCCTGCCCGCCCCGCCCCGCCCCGTCCTCCCGTCCTCCCCGCCCGCCCCACGCGCCTGATGCACCCTCCCCGCTCCATCCGCCCGCCCCGCCCCGCCCGCCCGGCACACCCTACCCGCCCCACTCGCCCGCCCAACCCTCACCCGCACCACCCGCCCCGCCTGCCCCACCCACCCGCCCCACCCTGCCCGCCCGACCCTCCCCCCCCTGCCTGCCTGCCCCGCCCCGCCCCGCCCCGCCCCGCCCCGCCCCGCCCGCCCACTGCACCCGCCCGCCGTCCGCCCGCGCCTGCCCGCCCCACCCTGCCTGCCTCGCCCTCCCCGCCCCACCCTGCCTGCCCTGCCCGCCTGCCCCGCCCCGCCCACGCGCCCAACCCGCCCGCCCGGCGGACTTGTGGCAGCCAAGTCTCAGGTGCATGAGTCCACAATGTACTCATAGACATGTGATGGGCGGGGTCATTGAAGTGGGCCCTGGACAGACCAGCAGGCGCGCGGGCGGACGTCAGTCTCTTCCACGACACATTGCATCACCAAGCAGTGGATGCCCCCCTTGATGACAAGTCCTCGCTGGTACTTGGATGTGCGTGGACAGGTGACAGTGGGGCTGGCCCAAGATGGCCCGGCATGGGGGGGGGGTTGACTTTTTCCGGACCCCTTTGTTACTGATGCACAGACTACCATTATGTGAATTTCCGATTCTGGTGACTGGTGATGGTCTGGGTCACCTCTAGGCCACTCTGGCGGCTGCCAGGGGAGAGGTTTGGCCCTTTGGGAGCTGGCAGTTCAGGTGAGGAGGCTCTATAGCCCCCCCCACAGATTTGAAATCTGGGAATTCCAAATACCACATCCCTCTTGAGCCCGATTCACCAATCTGCGTGGCATCAAACAAATTGGGGTTTCCAGAACAGCACCGTTTGGGGACACAAGAATCAAATCTACTGCTGAATCATTCATTTGTATAATTTTTGATTCAAAAGATTTGTTCCCTAAGAATTCAAGCACCAGGCAGCACAGCACGTTGCACCGAAAACTTTTGAGTCAGAAACCGGGCCCGACTGTGTCCTGTCTTGGGCTGTGGATGAAGGCTGCCAACATCGATACTTTTCCCTGCCTGAAACGTTTTGCATCATGTCTATTTGTTGCCCAGGCTCCTCAACTGCCTTTGTCAATCCCCTCGAAATGACAGGGTCATGTGGGAATGGAGTGCCCAAAACAACCCAAACTGATTGTGGCGGATCCGAAATGCCACGGGCAGCGGTAGGGCAGCGGTCTTAAGCCAGCCTCATCAACCTCCACCAACCCAAGGTGAAATGCAAGCAGTGGGAAAAGGCGGTGGAGGTAAAGCTTTGGCCGTTGAGGCACCAAGGAGAAAGGCACAAGTGAGTCGAAGGATCGGTATGGCATCAGATCTGTGCGCTTGTGCGCCAGCCGGCCACGATTTTCATCTTATCCTCAGGATTTCTGTGAGAATGAGTGCGCGAGATTTGAGAGCCCAAACTCCCGTATCTGCGCAGAGCCCAGTGCCCTTCGACATCTCTGTGACAAAATGGACTCCCGCAGAGGTGTGTCTTATGCCGTGGCGTTCCAGCTGCAAGTCCAAACCCTGACATGATGCGTAGAACAGATTTGAGTGTCTGGTACTCTCGTCAGCTCAACAGAAAGTCATACCCCCCACCTTGCAATCTCCCACCCCTTGCAATCCCCCCCCCCCCAGGAGACTGTCACTTCCATGTTTTTCTAGTTAACATCTCTTGTGCTGGTTTGTGTTGCCCATCTGCCTTACACATGGCCTTGCATTTCTTTCCCATTACTTCAAATCAATCACCTGTGTGTGTTCTGTGATATTCTCTCTCCAAAAGTGTTGTGTGGGTGTGTTGTGTTGCTACTTCAGACTCAAGATGTTTTCTCCCGGTGACCGTTTACAGTACCACCATGCAAACTGAATATGTGCAACAGTTCAAAGTTATTATCGTACCCAGAAATTCTTTACCGTTCCTTTGGATCCACAATAACATTTGTGTTGGATGAATCACATTGGCACCGCATCAACACAAAAGTCGCTTCACCTGTGTTTTGTTTGCTTGCATCAGTGGAGGGTACCACAGTTTGCCTTGAAATACCCTTGCAACCCCCCCCCCCCCCTGGGAGACAGTCGCGCACTAACGGGGGAGATTGCCAGGGGGGTGGGGCGCCTGTGGCATAAGCGCCTTTCTGTAGTGTAGGAGCGCAGTGCAACTCCATTACTCCTCGCACTTGCCCACTGGGGCAGCGCCCACGTGCACGCACACACTCGCTCAGTGCCCCGCCAACGCAACAATGTGGTGTTCAGCTTCCCTCCCAGAATGTGTGTGTGTAGACACTGTTATGCGTGGCCTGTCATGGAAGGGACGTGTGCTAAGACTGGTCTCGTATTGCTTCTCGTCCCCTCTTTTGTTGCGAGCATCATGATCCCTGAGAACTGGCACTCAGGGACATTGGTTGATTTCCGCTGCACTGTGGCCTGTGTCCCTAATTGACTCATTGGGGATTGTTAGCGCGCTAGGCATGCACTGGGCCAGAATGCCCCGGACTAACACTATACCAACGGCTTTCCAAGACTTCCCCGCCCCAAAGGGGGAACGTTCTCGCGCCGGGCCGTTTGGGGGCATGTGTCTGTATGGGATTTCCTGACCTCGCCTAGCACAATGGGCTTTGGGCACTTACTTTAGTGCCCAAGAGAGCAGGCAATGATTCCAAGCGAGGTTTTGTCATTACAATATTGCGCAAATATTGTCATTACACTCCCTCGCCACCACCGCTTCCAATCATGCGTGAATGATTTGTGCTTTTGCAATTGTGAAGAGGGCACCCCAAGCTCGGTATGACGGGGTAAAGCATTGGGATAGATGGCCGGAACATGGATTTGGATGCCGGGCACGTTGGGCTAACGTTCCCTCCGAGACCCTGAGAAGGCAGTGGGTACAAAACCACTTTGATTCCTCCCCGCTCTGGGGACCCCGAGATGGCAGTGGATACGCAGTTCATAGCCCCATCATTGGGATAGGGCGAGCCCCGATATGGCAGGTAACATGATTGGGAGCATTTGGCGTACCTCCCCGGTCACCGAGAAGCCGCTCGCCATGCCGGGTCAATCCACGTCGATTGCCATTTATTGACAGTTGACGGCGGCCGATTGAGCGTCAACTGCCGTTCCAACCGCCTCTCAACAGCCACACGGTCCTGACCCCATTGTCCCATGCGGCGACAAGGTTTTGTCACGAACAAGACGCCCAGCTCTGCTCCCACGGGCAGTGCCTGTGCGTAGTTCTCTCCCCCGTGTGCCTGCAGGTCGCCGATTGGCTGCAGGGCTCCATCAGCCCAAAACTGATTACGCAGCACAAGATCGACGGGGCGGCCCTGTTGGAACTGGACCGAGACGATCTCGTGGAGGACTTGGGGTGCACTCCGGGGGACACGCTCGAACAGATCATGGCCAATATTGAAAATTTGAAGGTCCTCCGTCAGGACCGCTTTCACCTTCGACCACCTGTTCCCCTGCCCATGCCCTTGCCCCTGCCCTGCCCCTGCCCCTGCCCATCCCATGCCCATGCCCATTCGCATGCCCGTGCCCGTGCCCGTGCCTTTGCTTGTACCCTGTGCTCATGCCCACAACCGCTCCTGACACGCAGGCCCCCTTTCCCTCCAGTGCATCCCCCGATAGCCCCCTCGTGAACACCCCCCTCCTCCGGGCCCCCTGCAACGACCCACTCGTACGCCCGCACGCAAAGGCCCATGCCCACCCCCTGTGCCGCACCCCCGCAACGCCAGACCATGCCCTGTTGCGTGCAGATGTGGGAGCGCAAGAACACGTTTCTTGACGAGGAACTCACCACGCAGCCAATGGAACTGAAGGTGTGCGTCGGAGCGCGGCAGGGCAGAGTGCCGAGATCCGGTCTTTTTACAGGGCAGAGTGCCGAGATCTGGTGTTTTTACCGCTTGCCATCGACCAACATGTGGGGCCTGAGTCGAAAATGCTGCTTGTGGCTGTGCCGAGTGTATGTACCGGTTGATCAAGGGCACGAGGGGGTGAGAGGCCACTGGGCACCGCTGCCTACGGAGGCAAAGGGACAGGGGTAAGTGGCGCGGGGCCCATCGGCGCCGCCAGCTTCAGACAGCAATCCACTCCAGCCCTCCGCCTTGACCCCCCCCCCCAGGCCCAAGGCCCAAGATCTGGTTTGCGCTGCGAGAGTGGCAGAGCAAAGCAATTTGTGGTTGTAGAACATTTGTGATGCATTGACCCGAGTGAGTCTGGCATGAGGTCAGGATCATGCCGGTCATTTCAACACCTGACGTCATGGCCCAAAGCCTTTATGGCAGCCCCCCCCCCCCCCGCCCCCCAAGCGTCCGTACGGCTGCTGGCATCGTTGGAGCTGGTGGCAATGGAGGGCGAGCACCCCCTCAGCCCCCGCAGCCTGAATGTTTTAGACTCGTCACAGGAGGCCCGCTTGGACGGATCTGCGCCGGCCTCTCCCTCCACGGCATCCACGCTGTCATGTAGCAGGGAAGGATCGCACTGCCACACCCCCTGAATGTGGAATGTTGTGTGTACACTAACTTTAACCGGACCTGTACCCACTGGGTTTTTCAACCTAAGGCCCCCACGACGCCCAACCAAGTGTGGCTAGATGGGGCCAGCTACTACAACAGCACGGGGAGGGAGTGACCCCTGACCAGCATGTACGCCTAACCCAGTACAGCCCAGAACGCCAAAGCGGCCAGCGGAGGTAGGGTCAAGGGATGAACATCAGTTCGCTGGACACTCCACGGACGCGCCACACGTTGGCATGATGGACAGAAGGCGAGGACAGTCGCGGGGCAGGTGCGGCCAGAGCCTAATGCGGACACTGCAACCTGACCATATTGAGGCCGCCCCCCCTCCCCAGTGAGTGCAGAGTCAATGGAATAGTCCGGGGCTGCCGCACATGGTTGGCATGCAGACCAGCCATTGGGGGTCGACGAAACATGGCAGCCACAAGAACATACGAGCGGACTCCCAAGTGTACACAAGGGCGCGGTGGAGATGAACAATCTGAGGTTGCAGAACTGCCGAACACTGCGGCATATGCCCACGAGGATGTGCGTGTGGAGCGCTTGTTGACCTGCGCGTGGCCAAGGGGCCTGCACGTTTGGGATGGTCGTCGGGCTGCTGAAAGCGTACGACCATCGCCGCTGTCTTGATGGCAACGCACCGAATGCCGTTGCAGTGGTCACGTAATGCACGGGGGACCGGGGGTGGAGTTGCACGGTGATTTGCGGGGCCCACAGCCCACATCAACTGGGGATTGGAGGGAGGGGACCTGCACGTAATCAGATGCTTGCTTCATGAACCGTTATGCCACCGGACCTGTGGTGCGGCGGCCCCTGCCCCTTCATGATGTTGTGGACGATGTCAGTGAGACGCCACACCGAAGCTCACACCGACACACCCTTCCTCGAGGGGTCCCAGACCCCCCCGCCCCCCGGCCGCCGCCCGATCCATCCACCCCCCATGCCACCCCTGAAGTGATTGCGCAGCATTTCGCCCCTCCCGCACAAGTTTTCGTCCCGTAGTTGACCGCGTACATGGCACTGCGGCACGTCCACACACCCTCGCAGAACGCGATGACTTGGTACACCCAAGGGGTAGCGGACCCGGAGCACTGACTGTCAGCAGCCCACCCCCACCCTCCCACACACGTCCACAGAGGACAGCGACTCTACACGTGCTCCCTCTCGGGGTGTCACGCGTCAAACCGAGGGATTGACTGCCCGTAAGCCAAAGACTGGGCGTACAGAAACAAGGACAAAGGGTGCGGACCAGTGCTGCCAATTAATTTATGAGGTTTAAGCGCAGCGCCTCCATACCTCCACAAATCCGTCGTGGGGTGATCCCTTCTTCGACCAACAAGCTTCCAAAGTTGCCGGCAGTCACATGGTTTGAACTGTCTGAAGTTGTAAAATTACATTTGAGGACAATCAAGGGGGCAAAGAACGTGAACTGATGGGGAGAAGCGATGGGGCACTCACGTATAACACGGCACATAGCAACGCAAACACAACACAAATGCAACACAACAACACGACCACTGTATCACACAAGGCAATGCAAGAGTCAAACACCGCGTATAAAAGATAAGAGCAACAATTCCGGATGTTAGTTGCCATCGACCGCAGCGGCCACAGAGTCGCTGTCTGTGTCAGTGATCCGACAGACTCAGGCACGCCCCGTTGGTGCCGGGCCCCAAATCCAGTGGTGAGGTCGTGCGGGGGCGCCCCAGTCAGTGAGTGAAGTGTGGGTCGGTCCGTTCCTGATGAACCGCCGAAGTGCGCGTCAATGCGTCAGCCCGGCTTTGCGCGCTTGCGCACGGGGGGAGGGGGGGCCCTCTGCGGACTGCAGGGCTGGACAAGGGAAGGGGGTGCAAGGCATTCTGTGACATCCCCACGGGACGTCGGGTCTCTACCGGCCTCTCATCCAACACCCCCGACTGAGATCAGCGGGAGGCAGAGCACATGGCCACGGGGGGAGAGGGGGGTGATGTGCAGACCCAGGCCCCCGTATGTCACAGTGACTGGGGTGGGGCATGTGTGTTGTTGGCTGCGTCCAGGCACGATGCAGGGCATAGGGCACAGCTGCTGCAGTTCATGTGTGGTGTACGCCGCCCGACTGCAGGACAACACCCGCAGGGCGGGCAAGGGTGCTGCAGTGCACGTGCAAAGGAGGGCAAGGGGTCGGGGGGGCTACCTCGCTGGGCCCTCATTGGGGCGGGGAGAGGGGGGGGGGGGGTCCATCAAGGCTGTGTGAGTATGCCGCTTGGTACTTCCGGGTGGACGTACTTGTTCGCCTTTTTGAGGAGGGAGTCCTTCACGTGGCTTAACCCCAACAACCGGGGGGCAGTCTTTTCACTGAAGGAGGGTCCATACTGTTCGGCTGTGAGCAGACTTGAAAACGGGCCCGTGTGGTCGTACCGCGCGGGGATGCAGTAGCATGCCCTTGTGCCGTGGCGGATTGCACCGCCACACCCTGACCAGGGCTCCACTGGACAGTTCAGCACCAGTGCGGGGGAGGGGGGGGGTCCCAGACCCCCCCTCGATCCACCCAACATTTTCCTTCGCCCCTTCGGCACAAGTTTTCGTCCCGTAGTTGCCAGCGCACGTGGCACTGCAGCACGTCCACACCCCCTCGGGGCGATGCCATGGCAGGCCACGACTGAAGCGGCGGCGGCCTTTTTGCGTGACAGATTTTCCCAAAACGCTTGGAACAGCCCCCGTGTGCAACGCCGTATGGCAGCCGGCAGTTCTCGGGTGAATGCATTTCTGGGCTGCCAACCAAATTTCCCTCCCAATCTCATGACCACTGGGGTGGCGTCCGGGTCCGGAGACAATTGAACGAGCCCTCCGTGCAGTGCATCGGGGTACTTCTCTTTTCACAGCGAAAGGCCCCTCTGGCAATGCCACTGAAGCGCTGTCTGTTCTGAGTTTGGTTGTTTTGCAGCCCTGCGCCACGGAGGGTCAGAGTCTCACTCCACATCCGCAGCCCACAGCGGCGGTCCCAACCGACCCTCCCATCCACCCAGTCTAGTCCCCCCTCCCCCTCCCCCTCCCTCTCTGAGGTGGACTTTTGCCCCATCCCCAGTGCTGCCCATCGCATCCTGCGTCGGTCGTACGCCAGCGAGTCCAAGTGTGCAAGTTCCCTGTCCGCACGTGCCTCGCAGGACCACAAATGGACATCCTACGGCAAACTGTACACCGGAGGCCTCCTGATCATGGGCAACAATGACCACGACGGCCGCCCCACCCAAGAGGGAACGGTGTGCAGCGCCCGGGACGGGGTGCGGTGACAGGCAGGGGCCGCGAGGCGGAGGGGGCAGTGTGGCTGGGCATAAGGGGGAGTATCAGACGCGGTGCGCGCGCGGTGCATGCGCGGTGCGGGTACTGGGGTTGTTCCGTAGACCCTTTCATCCAGAGCCAATCAGGGGGAATGGTAACGCCTCAGAGCCCAGCAGGTACCATCTACAACTCCTCTCCCCGTAGACCATCTCCTGGAGAAGTTGTTCAAATACCTGACGCGGTGCGCGCACGGTGCGCGCGCGGTGCATGCGCGGTGCGGATACTCCCCTTAAGGCTTGCGTTACAGCGCCCACGGCACGGGGTAGGGCGCACGGGATAGGACGGGGTTGCGGCTGAGTCCATCCGCGGACCAGCACTCCTCGACGTCATTGCAAGAGGGACGGCACCGCAAGTGCTCTCTGTGACCTGTCACTGTGTCGCGGGTTCTGCACTGGAATCGGGGCTGCAGGCCAGCGATCCTGTTCGAGACAGGCGAAGTGAACAGTGTCGCGCACGCGCACGTACACACGCTCACATGCTTGCTGCAGTCCACCAGGAGACAGCAGGTTCATTCGCGCGCGCGCACACACACACACACACATACACACACAGCGGAGGGCGTGCACCACAGGGGGGGGCATCAAAGTGGGGGGGATGAGCACGCAGGGCACGAGCATGCTGGGATGCTGCACTGCTTGAGGGCAGGGCACGTACCACTGATGCCACCCCTCTCTGACACGCTCAGCTGTGACATACAAACCACGGAGTGGATTTTTTTCGGCATTTCTGAGACACAATGGGTTTGCGAATGGCTCCAGATGCACAACCACCAGAAAGAATGTTTTGGGGGTCTGATGCGGGGCGCGGGAGGAAGGAGCACGGATTGTACGTAATGCAATGCGTGTGCTCTGTCGTGCTGAGGGGGAGGATGGGACGCAACCGTGTGCCTGAGGTACGCACGCGCACCTGAGGTACGCACGCGCGCACCTGCGGTATCCCAAGCCGCTGCAATGACTGATCACGTCATTTCTGTTTCGAGGCCCCCTTCAGTGCTAAGGTGAGCCCCTTCGCGCGCGAGGCCAGGCCCGGTCACTCTGTTCCGGTGCACTACGACCGGGGCCCCGTGTCCACGAAGGTGAGGCTGCGACCCAAACCGCTTGTGCACATCACCGGGGACAGATCTGACACAGACGTGATGATGTCCTTGAACAAGGGAATCCAGGAGCGAAAGATTGGATTTGGTGCCAGGCAGTCTGTCGCTTGGTACGCAGGACAGCACGGATGGTCTGTTGGTACACCCGTGACACCTTCTACATGGAAGCCGTCAGCCATGAGTCCCTGGTACGGAGGGGGTAGTACAACATCGCCACCCAAAATCAGAGATGTGGAATTGGGTGCCTGTTCTGCAATGCACAGGACAATTCCCCGTGGCCAGAGAGGATGCATTTTTGAAACAGATACGATGAGCTCCGGCACTCGGTGATGCGTGTCGACTCAAAAATTGCCTGACAACATCTGCAAATATGTGTCGCTGTGCCCGTCCGCAGGAAAACTGCTCCGAGAGCCACTTGACAGCGATACGGCCCGACGGCTCCGAGATCTTCCGCATCAAATCGTTGGAGATCGCCTACGACTTGGGCCGAGACCACTCGTTGGTCGTTGACCCGGAGATGCGGTGTGCCCGCAGGCGTTGTGTGGCGTCCCGGCCCCTCGCATTGCCCGTGTTCTGACCGGGTCGTTGTGCACCGTCATCGAGTGCCTGTGTGTCCGGGTGCGCAATGACGTGTGGGGGTGGGCCTCCGGTGCGGTGCAGTGCCGTGTCGTGCCCTGCAGGGCTGTGCCGTGCGGGGCAGTGCGGGGCGGTGACGTGGGCGGGGCAGAATGGGCGATAAAAAGAAGTGGTTGCCGGCAAGCGCGCGCGACACTCGGAGTCCAATACGGGCGGCAAAGAGATGATGGCACGCGATGTGAAGGACGCGACAGACGAGAGGCGCGGGCGCGAGTAAAGCCCCGGCCACAAGGGGGGGGGGGGGGGGGCTCTACGCCCGGCTTTGAGTCGGGCGCCGCGGCCGTGTGTCACGCGCGGTGGGACACCGCACCTCCACCTGCCCCGAACCCATCGCCGCCACGTCCCATTTGCAGATGGATCTACACCTCCGAGAACAGTGCGGACTGCATCAAAAAGTGGGCGTTCGACGGCCGCCTCATTCAGATGCTGCCGCGTATGTCTGTGGGACGCCCGTGCGCGCCGCACCCCGAAACCGGGGGTTTGTTTGGGCTCAGCTTTGCAGGCGGACCGACTCCAGGGGTCGGGATGGGCGGCGCGTTCCGGGTGCCAGCATGACGAATGACAAGGGCATGCGTCGTCCATTGGTGACCAACGAAACGGAATTCATCATTGCAGCACGCGTAAGAATGCCGCCCCAGTACGCGCGCGTACAATATGCGAACCACAGGGGCAGGCACGCGTCCCCTCCGCGCACCACCTCGGTACGCGAGCGTCGCATGTGCGCACCAGCCCGGTACGCGAATGCCCACCCCAGCACTGCGGGTTGAATGAATGGCGAGGTAGTGTGGGTGTGGCTTGCACCTGCAACGCTCTCGTGCCCTCTCATCTGATCCCCCGCCCCGCCCCGCTGATGGGAGTGGGGGACGCAGGCGGAGGCTGAGACCTGCAGGTTTCTCCTCGAGGTACGGGCAGCTCCACAAGGATGTGCATCTCAGTTGCATGCATCGGCCCTCCCCACACGAGTGCCGCTTCTGACATGTGATGGTGGTGGGTGCCATGTGGTCTGAAGCGGTTTTTGAAAAAGCAATGATGTCCTCCTGAACGGGGGTAGACTTTGAGCAAAGAGACCCCCCCAGGGAAGTATTAGAACGGCTGACAACCGTAGGAGGAGGGGGGTCCAGATTTCACAGTGGGAAAAAATGAAATTTACAAAAGGAAATATGGATTTGGGCTGTTTTTGGTACACTAATCTTTGGGTTCCAGAGCCCGTGCCCCCCCCCCCCACCACCCACCCCCATACTCTCTTCTAATACCTCCCTCGACCCCCCTACCCTGTGCCCTGTGCACGTGGTATGGCCGCAAACCGTAAAATGGGTGGTTTGTCGGTCGCCCGAACGTTGCATTTTTCTCGCCGGAACGGGGGAGGGGCTGGTGGTTGGCGGGTCGCTGGGAGGGCGCGACTCTGCGGGCCTCCCCATCGATGTGCCCCCCGTCGTGATGTCTCAGAGACGCATGGGGCGATGGCCATCGACCCGGCCACGCATTACCTGTGGATCGTCGTGCAGACGGGCTGCATTGCGACGAGCTGCGTCCGGGTCTACAGCACGCGTGACTGCCGGTGGACGCTGATGAAGGAATTGGAAGTCAGTGCGCAGGTGCGCGGGGGCGGGCGCGGCGTAGGGGCGGCCTCTCTGCGGGAGGGGCGTCCGCATGCGGTGATCGGTGGACTGGGAGGGGGGGGGGCTGGCTCCGCCCGCGTTCGGTGCCTCAGTGCTGCGCGCAGACCTGCGTCCTGACCCACACATCCGTCGTCATGTCGCGGTATTTGCACTCGACCATTCGCGGGGGGCGGTCAGAAGGGGGGCGGTGGTCCCCCGCAATCGATGGCTTTCTTCCCCCTTCCCCTGGGCCTTCTGGCTGCCAGACCCCCGTACGGCCAGTGCTCCTGGACAAGAGCTGACCGCGCTGCCCCCTGCGGGTGTCCCTCCTTCACACGGTCTGCCCCCCCCAACCCCCCACCCCCCAGCACACAAGTTTGAAGTTATGTGCCTTTGAGTGGGTGCGATCCAGTGGCTCTTGGGTGGTGGCGGTGTTGCACAGGGTACGTCCACCAAAGGGTCAACCCACACCTTCGCTTAGCTCACCTTCATCAGGTCTCACCCCCCCCCCCCAAACGTCGGGTTAGAGTTCCACTAGTCTCTCAGACTAATTAGATCTCACCGCCCCGCACCCCACCCCCGCCCCAGCTCTTGGTACGTGGCTGTGTCAAACAGACTACCAAAGGTTCCACCTCCGCCTTCGCTTAGCTCGCCTTACTTCGGTCTCCACCCCCCCCCCAACAACAAACACACACACACACACACACGCACGCACACACATTCCAGTCGCACTCCCAAGCCCCCCTCCAACGAAGAGCAAACGCTCTACTGCTTCGCAGCGGCCGGTGGTTTCACCCTCCGGAACATCTGACGACGGGCTGCGCATTGTATTTCCGATGCAGTTGTTTGTGTCCGGCGGTGCGGGGCCGTAGGGACTCGTGCGATTGCAATGGGCCGCAGCTTTGTGCGTGACCCCCTCCTGCCCTCGACCCACAGCCACGTCACACAAACGGCCTGGCACTGGGCACCGGGTCGTACCACAGGGTCCCCAATCCGCCGTGAGCGCCACCACGTCCCCCCCCACCCCACCCCCCGTGTCCAACGAATGCCTTGTCCACCGAACACGTCCGTTCAGATCGTATTTTTGGGGGGACCTAAATTAATTGGGTACCGCATTTCAGAACTGAGGTCCCAGGCCAGAGGATTGGGGAAATGAGGGGTCGTTGTGATGTGTGTTGCCGTAATGGTGGGGGAATTTGTAACGCAGGTTGTGAGGGAGTGGTACGGCATGGCGCGTTGAATGGGCCAGGCATCTTGTGCTGAGGGACGTGTTCCCGGAGTTTCACAACATTTGTCGCGCGCACCGAACGGCGCGTCCAACGAACACTGCCGTTCGGACCGCATTCTTTGAGGATTTTAGTGGACACGGGGAGGGCGACCTGAATGCGGAGGTCAGTAGGCAGCAAAAACCGTACAACGACCCCCACAACAACCAGCACAACCCCCGGTACACCAATTACTGGGCTCCGCGAACGCGGAAACGACACCAGCAGGAGCACCGGCTGCAGCGGCCGACAGAAAGCAGCGACCCGACGCAACATGCGAAGGGGAGAACGGGTGACTGTCCAGGGCCCCGTAAAGAAACAACAACCGGACGGAATGTCACACGGGCGGGGGGGGGGGGCGGATGTGCGCTCCCCGTGTCATGTGTCGCCCCCTCTCGTCTGGCAGGACATCGCGTACGATCAGTTCACGAAATGCATGTGGCTGGTGGGGCAAGACATCATGAAGTACTCCACCGAATCCATGGAAAAGGCATGCCCCTGTGCCCCCGGTCGTGCCGTGTCTCACGGGTCGCCACCGTCCGCCACGGCACAAGGGCCGAGGACACCGGGTCCCGGCGTCTGCCTCAAAATCTGTGGGGGACCGCGCTGTGCGTGCCCGGCGCCGGCACTCCCGCGGCCGGTCTGGGCACAGTGCGTGCAAAGCAACGCCGCGGATGCGCGATGATTGGCAGACGTGATTCTGTTCACGCTTCGAGCACCTCCAATTTGATGGGGGCGGGCGGGAGGGGGCTGCCTGTTTCTGAGTGTCTATTGTTTTTTTTTCCGTGAAAGGCGTCCATGGCAATGTCTTTGAAGAGCTTTTTGTTCTGACCGCTGCGTGCACCCCCCCCCCCGGGGGGGGGGGGGTTGCAACTCCGCAAGTCCTGGGATGCCAACAGCCCCCCCCCCCCCCCCCCCCCAGGGGGCCTCCGGCCAACAGGGAGTTGCCAAAGGTGCCGCCCGCAGGAGTCCATGGGCACCAAAGGCGCCCGAAGCAATATTTTGTCCACTTTACACCCCAACGCTATCCTTAGACCCAACCCTGACCCTTATGTCCACCCCAACCAGCCCCTACGCCTCCCCTAGCCCTAGCCCTAGCCCTAGCCCTAGCCCTAGCCCTAACCCTAGGCTAGGGTCGAAGTTAGTGTTGGATTCCAAAATGGAGAGCAATGATGTGGCAAAAGAAGCCATGAACGAAAGTTGGGGGATCTTGTTCAGCCTAATCACTATGGCTGGCATGGCCGAACCAGCTCGCATGATTAAAACCCAAATGCGCGGGGGGGGGGGGGGGCTGCCCCCCTGCCCCCCCCCCCAAGACCAAAGGGACCATCGTAGGAAAAAAAACGAAATTTGCCGTTTTGGGAAAATCTGGTCAGGTCATTTATGGTTCACACACACCCCCTGCCCCCCCCCCCCCCCCAAGCACACCCATGGGCGGGGGTTCCGCCCATGCGGCTCTATTGCCCCCCCCCCCCCCCCCCTCACTGACGGCAGTGGGCCCGCGGAGCACAAGAGATTGCAGTTTGGAGTTTGGGGACCGGTGTTGC
>OZ038397.1:38648272-38653272 GCA_964036045.1 Eutreptiella sp. 'Long Island Sound 2002'
TTGAACACAGCCACGTACCAAGGGCTGATGGGGTGATGGGGTGAGGGGGGGTGGGGGTGCGGGGCGGTGAGATCTAATTAGACTGAGAGACCAGTGGAAATCTAACCCGGCCTTTGGGGGGGCTGATGAAGGTGAGCTAAGCGAAGGTGTGGGTGGGACCTTTGGTGGACGTACCCTGTGTGCTTTGATTAGGCCTCAGCCGCCCCTTTGCGGGCGTACAGGGGTAGGGGGGTTCGGGGGTGATAGAAATTGGGTTGAAAACAACTTTGAAGACTCCTGTTGTTTGGACCACTTCCAGTTCAAGGATTGCCCGGGAGGCGCCCATTGTGCAGGGGGTTGCTTTTCACAACCGCTGTACAGTTCTCGCGTACGCCCGCCGCTAAACGGGGGGTGGGGGGGCGAACAAGTGCAGAGGACTGGGGGAGTGTCTGGGAAAGATTGCAGGGCAACCTCCTCAGCACTAAAGACGTGCAGGGCAGTCCACTCGACACTGCCCGAACCAGAAATCCCATCCATCTGCAGTTGACCGGGAACACATTTCTCTTCGGTTGTCTGTCTTCTTCTTCACAAACAAAGGGGGGGAAGCCGTACTCCGTTAGGCGCCCTCCCCCTCTGTGCCATTTCCATGAATCCCGCTTTGGCATTGTCATCGGTTGTGGACGCAGGAGCTCTGCCCCCAAGTCCGTCCGCGGGGACCGCCACCGATGGGGCATCGCCGGATCTTGTGTCGGCGCGACAGAATTGCACTTCACGCCTTTGGTACCGATGTCGAGGCCGGGAAATCTTATTTGGACCGCATCCCCCCGAACCGCAGCCTCCCGACACACAACAAATGAGCCCATAGTCTCGCAACTGCAGCGGCACCGACCCTTTTCCGGTGCCAGTCATGCGGCGCCGACGGATTCGGGAGGGGAATGCAAGACCCACAGCCCCCCCCTCCCCGATCTGACAGGAGCACCGTTACAGGCGATGGGCCCGCAACGTCCGTTGGGACCCTCCCGCCCCCCCCGACCACCAGGACCAACCCCCCCCCATGCAGACGCAGAGGACTCCCTCCTCAAAAGGCAAACACATGCGTACACCCGGAAGTACCAACCGGCATACTCACTCAGCCTTGATGCCGCCCCCCCCCCCCCCCCCCCCGCTCCAAAGGAGGGACCACCGGGTGGTTTGCACAGTGAGGGGCATTGAGACAAGGGATGAGTCATTTGTCTGGCGCCCCTGGGCTTCGCATTGCTCTCCCTCTGCGCGCACGCGACCGGGCCCCGGCGGCTCTTTGCAGGCCACAGTCCGAGGGTTCTGTGGACTGCAGTGCCCTGGGACGTGTGTTGTGCCATTCCGCAGGGGCCCCACGTGAGCTCCAGAATGGGCCCCTTCCCGCAATGCCCTGCTGTTCCACAGGACGCGCCGAGCAGTTACATGCCGGAGGGGGTCCCCACTGTCAAAGGCGCATGGGGCTCCACGCCGGGCCCGAAGAAGTACTTGATGGCCACCCCCGTGTCCAAATCCCGGCCCTCCTCCCGCGCTGCGCAGAGCATGGTACATGTTGTGTGTGTGTGTGTGCGCGTGTGCGTGTGTATATGTGTGTGATTGAGGTGGTAGCACCTAACATGGGAGTCAGCATCAATGAAAGGCACTGGCTAAATAGAACGCTCTATAACAGACCGAAAGACATCTAGGACTCCTCTGCAGTTCCTGCGGAGTTTTTTCCAACCCCTTTTCTTGTTTTATTCTTGTTTGCGGTTCTCAACGCGCACGCGCGTGTGTTGTTGTTGTTGTTGTTGTTGTTGTTGTTGTTGTTGTTGTTGTTGTTGTTGGTGGTGGTGGTGGTGGTGGTGGTGGTGGTGGTGGTGGTGGTGGTGGTGGTGGTGGTGGTGGTGGTGGTGGTGTTGTTGTTGTTGTTGTTGTTGTTGTTGTTGTTGTTGTTGTTGTTGTTGTTGTTGTTGTTGTTGTTGTTGTTGTTGTTGTTGTTGTCGACGATGTTGTTGTTGTTGTCGGGGGGGGAGGTTGCCCAGGCGATCTCCGGACGCCAGCGTGAAACTATCTTTCATCCTCGCAGCATCCCTTCCAGCTCGCAGGTCACCAACACCCAAGTGCCCAGGACAGCCCTACGTTCCTGCGGGGATTCGAAACGGGTTCCCCTCATTCAGGCGTCAGGTGCATGACGGCTGAGCTATGTGGCCTGTCTGCAGGACTTGTGTGGATCCACGCGGGGGGGGCTGCTGGGGTCTCGTGGGTTGTTCGGGCTTTGGCAAGCCCTTTTGAAAGTCTGATGGGGGCTTTACAGGAGCTCTTTAGGGGCCATGTATGCGATTTGAGGGCCCTGTGGGGGCGATGTTGGCGGAACTGGTGTGCGTGCGGGGCGCGCAGGGGGGACCCGCCCTCGCGTATGTTCACGAGACGTGTGCGGCGGCGGCGGCGGCGGTTGCGGTCGCAGCGGCCGCCATGGCACCGGTCGCGGCAGCCACGGCGGCGGCGGTGGTTGTGCCTGGACGCGGCCGGGGCATTGCATTGGTCTGGACGCAGCCCTGGCGGGTGTAAGGGCGTTGTCAGGGACGTTGCACCGCGTGCACCGGGACCGCCCAAGGGCCGGGTGCGGTGTCTGTTCTGTGCGCTGTTGGGCCTGCAGCCGTGTGCCCCTCCTCCCCCGATGGTGGCTGCAGCGTTACCCCCCTTTGCGCGAACACTGCCTTGTCCAAGCACAGGACCCCGTCTGACCGTTGTTTTCCTGACCGCTCCTTCCGGTTTCCTCTTGTGGGCACTGCCTTGGGAATCCTTCCCAAAAAATGGGTGCACAACCTGCTCATCAATGTTCAGCCTCGCAGGGGGGGGGGAAAAATGCGATTCGCATTTTTTCGCATTTTCCGCATTTTTTTTCGCATTTTCTGGGCAGGTCCCTTAGTGTAATGTTCAAGAGGATACATTCAAGTGGCATTGTGTAGTTCAACTAAAGGGTAGTTTTGTAGTCAAGTCAGTGTTTGCATACCTTCCCAACACCGCCACTTTTGTTTGTTACATGGCTCCTTTTCCCTTAGACATGTCACATGCTATGCCCTCCCATTGCCCTCCTTCTGAGCCCACATCTGATGATGGAAATAGCCCACCCCGCCGCAAAGTACGTGGTAAGGGGAGAGGTGGTGCCGGCGCAAAGTATTGCACCATGGGCCTGGGCTTGGAGACGGTCCCTCCCAATATTGGAGATACGAGATGGACATCGTGGCGAGATGGTGCTGATTGGTATTGTGAAAATTGGGAGGCGTGGAAGGACTTTGTGGTTCTGGATGCTGGAAAGACGAAGCGCAACGAGGAGAATTTGTCCCTTATGCATGAGATTCACGATTGCATCACGAAGCAAGGAGTGAATTGTGTCGTGCGGTTGGCTTTCATCACGGATCACACTTCCGTGCTCATGGCTGCCATCAACTTGGCGCAATCCGATGGACCAGTGGCCTGCTTCGTGTACGACAAGATGAAGGACGTCCAGTTCCATTGGGAGGATACTCTGCAGCGGAAGATATTGCATCCGCGGATTGAGGAGGCGTTGAAGAAGTTGCCCAGGTCCGCAGATAGTATCCGCCGGAAATTGTTTGGTGTGATGGAGGAGATGCTCAATGCGTTGAAGAATCGCTTCGAGAAGGAGGCTGAACAACTTGAGTTCTTCCAGCAGCTGCGTGTGCTCAACCCACGCAACCTCAGTGACATGGATACTTCCGGCAGCCGCCATTGTATTCTTACGGGCGGTTAAGCTATCCATTGAGGGGCGAATAGCCGGTTGCTTCAATGGGGTATGGGGTGGAGGCAGTATTGGGGCTCTGCTGCTTCTTGCCGAGGGTGTAACGCCCCTCCTCCTAAACCACAGTAGAAGGGTGAGACTTCCCTACCACGCTTTGCATGTTGAGCCGGGGCCGTAGTCTTCACATTGATGGAGCGATGGTGTCAACAGATCAACATGCGTCTTGACAAACATAGGGGTTTTGGGAGTCCTATAGCATTTTAGCAAAACCGCATTTTATGCCGCATTTTTTCTCGCATTTTCCGCATTTTTTCCGCATTTTTCCGCATTTTTTTCCAATCCCGGCGACCGCATTTTTCCCCCCCCCCTGGCCTCGATGGCTCAAACATCAAAATTGTAAACTGATTGTTTGCTTTGGTTACCACCAACAAAAATTACACGTCCGATGCAAAACTTGTTTTGGTCACCCTCGGTGTACTTCTCACCGCATTTGGACATAGGGTACAAGGGGTCCTTCCCAAAAGAGCGGGTGTGTTTTTTTGTGTCCAAGCACGGGACCCCGCCTGACCGTCGTTTTCCTGACTTTCAGCGTCGCTTGCGCAAGGGGGGGGGGGGGGGGGCTTGAGGCATTGCAGCCCGTAACCACCGCACGGGTGCACAAAACACACACACACACACAACCCCTTCGGATCAACCTCCTTCCCGTCGAAATCCGAGATATGTACCCATCGGGGAGGCCAAATGCCAGGCGCCACGCCCCAAAGCCACAGTGTCGGGGGGTGGAGCGGTTCCGAAATGGGGATATCGTTACGGTGGCGTCGTGAGCAGGCTCCAGGGCTCCTTTTAACAACTCGGCATCACTGGGGGGGGGGGGTCCTGCACCACCCATCCACCCACACCCCCACGCCCTAACAGATTAACAGATTGGGCCAAATTTTGTTCTGGACCTTCGGCCGATGAAAAAGTTTCAAGTTTCTCTGGCGCTTTTGGCGCCAATTGGGTCCTTTTTTTCGGCGCCTCTAAAAACTCAGGACCGAGGCAGGGGGGGGGGGGGGGGGCTGGACACCAGCGATACCAGCGGCACCACCGGCCGCAGCGGCCGACAGAAAGCAGCGACCCGACGCAACATGCGAAGGGAAGAACGGGTGACTGTCCGGGGCCCCGTAAAGAAACAACAACCAGACGGAATGTCACACGGGGGGGGGGGGGGGCGGTTAAAAGGGGCCCTGGCAGGCTCCCCACGTCTTGCAACACCGCCTTCTTCACC
>OZ038397.1:38655772-38691808 GCA_964036045.1 Eutreptiella sp. 'Long Island Sound 2002'
TCGCACGCCCGCAAGAGATACACCACCAGCAGCACAGGGGGGGAGGTGGGTGGGGGGGGGGGGGGGGGCGTGGGAAGTGCACCCCTTCACTCATTCCGCGGCGGCGTATCCCCCCCACCCCCGGCCAGTCCATGCGAGTTCAAGAGGTAACACGTGCGTGACCGGGCGTGGCCGCAACAACGGCAGTCGGGTCGAAGGTGGGGCCAGAGTTGAGGGCCGTGGTCGTTTCCTCGGGATACCACACAGCTCTGACCCCCACCCGCGTGGTGGGGGGGGGGGGGGGGCACAGGGCACAGAACCAGGGCGCCGAGCAGCAAAAAGGTCTTACGCTCCGCCTCAGCCATCGCGGACAAAGGGGGCAGAATCGGCCCATAGCCCATCGGCGGGTCCGTGGGGCAACAGCCGTGCACCCCGGCCCAAAACTGCAGTGGGCCTGCCACGCGCATGCCCCGCCTCAACAGACTGCCAAGCACACGTGTTTGGCTCACCGCAAGCGACAGGCCTCAAGTTTACACCCCTGCATTAGAAGGGAAAGGACCTCAGAGGCGGCCCCAGAGGCGGTTCGATAGGCGGTTGGAGGAGATTTCCAAAGCGGTTGGGGGCGGTTACTGTCGGTTACAAATGCCATTGAAGCTGGCACTTGGCGTCAGGGAGACAGCAGCTGGGCATAGGCTGGGCGTTTTGACGGGGGGGGGGGGGGCGGACAAGGAGGAGGGCGCAGCAAGGCAGGAGAGGCAACCAGGACAGGGAACCAGAATGGAGCAAATGGTGGAGCGTGCGCATGGGAGGCAGCGACAATAAAGGGGATGGCCTGGCCAGCCAGCCCTGTCGCTACCGGGTGCCAGGGCAACCCGTGCTCAACCAGCATCAGGTGGGGGGTGTCTCCCGCAGCCCAGATGGGCTGTTTGCGCAACAGGAGCGGGAGCCCACCAGGGGCAGACCAGCCGTGAGGGGGAAAGGGACATATGGTGTACGGCCGGGACAACACGTGGAGGAACAGGGCACCTGGGCCTCGCGCACACGGAAACACGGCGGGGCAGGTTATGGACAGCCCGTGGACAGAGGCGCGTGGACAGCAAAAACAGTCAAACGACCCCGGCAACAACCAGCACATCCTCAATACGCCAACTACTGGGCGCCGCTGACGCGCAAACGGCACATCCCGCCACATCCAGCACAGCCCCGGCACACCAAATACTGGGCTCCGCAAACGCACAAACGACACCAGCGGGAGCACCGGCCGCAGCGGCCGACAGAAAGCAGCGACCCGACGCAACATGCGAAGGGAAGCACAGGGGACTGTCCAGGGCCCCGTAAAGGAGCAACAACCCGACGGAATGTCACACAGGGGGTGCCTCCCCCCCTTCCAATGCATCCCTGCCCTCGACCCTCCCCACCAATTGCACCGGGGGTTCGGAAAGTACACCCGGCGTGGGGTGCCTCGCTTTGACTCTTAAGAAGTGGAGGGGGGGGGGGGGGGCTGCTTTTTTCTTTTTTAGGGGGCTGGGGGGTCGCATGCCGTGGCATCCATCGCAGGGTGAACTGTGAATGTGGCCCATCACCGCTCAGGGGCAGTGCACGGCGTTCCAAGAGGCCAGAGGGGGCGAATTTTGGGTCGTTTACAATACCCCCCAATGGCCATCTTTGTCCCCTTGCTCGGCCCCTGAGGGTGCCACACCTCCGTCCTCAGGCCGTCCGCAACCTGCCTCCCTACGGCTCCGTGTGTGTGAGGCCCAGGTGCCCTGCTCCTCCACGTTATCCCGGCCATCCACCACGTACGCCTCCCCACTCCGCGGGTTCAACCCCCCCCCAAAATAAAATGCCGGCCAGGAGTGGCCTACTTTTGGGCATTGACCCGATGGGACAGCAAAAACAGTCAAACGACCCCCACAACAACCAGCACATCCTCAATACGCCAACTACTGGGCGCCGCTGACGCGCAAACGGCATACCGTGCCACACCCAGCACAGCCCCAACACACCAACCACTGGGCTCCGCAAACACGGAAACGACACCAGCAGGAGTACCGGCCGCAGCGGCCGTCAGAACGCAGCGACCCGACGCAACATGCGAAGGGAAGAACGGCTGACTGTCCAGGGGCCCGTAAAGAAACAACAACCCGACGGAATGTCACACCGGGGGTGAAGGGTTGCACATCGGTTACCCACTAATACAGGGGGAGGGAAAATTTTGCCAGGGGAGAATTTCGCGGGGAAAATTTCGCCGTTAAGAACGGTGGCGAAATTTTCCCCTGGCGAAATTTTTGGCGGAACAGTTCCATCCTTTGGATTGTGTTTCCTTAGAAGAGCCAAGCACTTACCAACGCGCCTGAGCCAACCGTTTCTTGCGCAGATGTATGGAATCTGGTGCTGCTGATCCGGTAGTATTGGTGCTGGAGGGGCTGGGGCCTGTTTGTTGTGGTGATGTGTTGCAATTTTGGAGTCTCCGTCTGGGGCGTGTCTTGTTGTGTTATCGCCGTCATTTGGGCGTACGGCACTTGGAGCTTTGGGGATTTCAAGGGTGGCGAAATTTTCCCCCGGTGAAATTATCCCCAGCGAAATTGTCCCCGGGCGAAATTTTCCCTCCCCCCCTCCCCCTGTAATGGCCGTAGTCTGCTCACCAACTGTCACCAACTGCTATCAGCCCCCCGAAAATTTGCCGGGACCCGCTGGTGGCCCTCCCCCGCACCTTCGGTGGGGCCGTGCCCTTCGCAATGGCCTTCTCCATTGCCTTGCAGCAGAAACGTGCTGTGCGCCCCGGCACGGGCAAAGGGGGCGCGGGTCGAGGGCGAAGCCCAGGACATCCCGCGAGCCCATCAGAGGATTTGTGTGTCAGACGTGGTGCTGTGCAAAGGGTCTTGGGGGGGCGGCAAGGGCCTCCCTGTGTGGAGCGAGCGACGCCGCCTCCCCAGAGCTACTGCACTGCACCCACTCAAAGGCACGTGATTTCAAAGAGGCTGGAAGGAATAACGACGCAAATTGGTATGTGAACTACGCACTGCAACAACGCACCGGCAGAGCGAGCACCTGCTCAAGCCCCCTTCCTCTGCCCCCTCCTCATTCACTGTGTGTTGCCTCAATTTTTCAGTGGTAAACCCCCGCGCCGCCTGCAAGTGGGGGCCCCTAGGTTCTTGTCTATGGTCCAATCTCCTGGGTACACCTGTACACTTGTACACCTGCAGACACCGGCCGGTACTTTGCATTTCCCCCGCGTCCCACTGCACGTCCCCAATTACAAGTTTTCGCGGGGTTGACCGGGGGAAGCGCCATTTTGTTTCGCAACCGTCCGCAGAAATGGGGCAAAAGGTCACCAGAAGTGGGAACTGTGGCCCCGTTGTTCTCTGCGGCATCCCCGGTTTTTCTCGATTGCGCCGTACGGCCGACGGAGGGGGCATTGCCTCCCGCCGTGAGAGACCCCAACGGCTGTTGAATCAAACCCGACAAAGAGCCAAGGACAGCACCGGAGCAACTGATGTAGTCCAATGCTGGTGCTTGGGACAATACTGCTACTCAGGGCTCTGCACCTACAGCAACAGGGAGTGTTGAGGACTATGGCGGCCTTGCTATTGCATAACAACATTGAACCCACCGCCAGGGGTGAGCACAACCCCGGCACCCTGGTCCGTGGTCCACTCCACACAACGCCTGTTTACACCAGTAAACTATAGTTTTGGACACGTGTGCCATGGTCCTCTGCAGACTGACTGAGTTTTTGGGCCGTGCTACACCGACCCCGACAGTAAATTGTACGACCGGAGCAAATGAATGCAGTGCCTGCAAGGGAGGTGCGGTAGGAATCAGTTAAACTTTCAAAGCCTCCACCAAATATTGCTCTGTATCACCGTGGCATCCCATTCTCTGGGCACCCGATATGTTCACCACCCGCCGCGCTGCGCAGGCGACACACTCAAAGAAGCAAACACCCTGGACTATCGTTCTGTGTAATGCACATTGTCCCGATTGCTCACACTCCGACGCTGCCCCATTTTGGATGTTGTCTGTCACTACGTCTGGGGCACACCCCCCAGACGGTCACCCGTGATGTCTGGGTTCACTCTTTGCATGTTTTGCTGCTCGTCCTGCGCTCCCTCCTGTCTGTGTGTGTGTGGGGTGGGTGGGTGCGCACGCGGGCGCTTGTGGGTGTGGGTGTGTGCATTCACACCACATACCCGCTGTACTACAGAATGGGGCCTAGCCGACATGTTCTTCTAGTCCTTCTTCTACTGATTTCTTTCTGCCTGACGTAGCGACCAGTGCTGTGTACTGCTTCTCGCGCCTGCTCGTCTCGTGTCAATTGTGTGTGTGCGTGTGTATCCGGTCATCAGTCAATAGTCATGTGTTGTGCACCAGGGCACGACAGCGGATCTCTACACATTTATCCGTTCAGCCTAACTGCTGCGCAGCTATTCCTACGGAAAGGCGTCTAACTAACATGCTCTGTCTTGTTTGAGGGCCCAGCCGATGAGGACACTGACATTCAGCGCCTGCGTTGTGCTTGTGTTGCTTTGCAATTGTGTGTGTGTGTGTGTGTGTGTGTGTGTGTGTGTGTGTGTGTGTGTGTGTGTGTGTGTGTGTGTGTGTGTGTGTGTGTGTGTGTGTGTGTGTGTATGTGTGTGTGTGTGTGTGCCTGAGTGTCTATTTTTTTCCAAATGCCCAGCCAACATGCTTTTCCACTCCTTTTTCTACTGATCCATTCGGCCTGACGAGATTCGTTAGCGACCAGTGCTGTGCTCTGCTTGTCACGCCTGTTCGTCTCGCTTCAATCGTGTGTGTGGGTTAGACTGTCAGCGGCTTGACAAGATTCTACTGACGACCAGTGCCTGCCTTGCTTTCACCTGTGATGGGATTTGGTGGATTTGCGTCATCTACGTGTGTAGGTGGGTGTGGGTGTGGGTGTGGGTGCGTGTAAGCGCACGCTCGCCTTTATGCATTGGTGGGTGTCATTGACGTTCCGAACCATTTCCACTCAGTCACAATTTCCCGATCTATCACTGTCTCTAAGTTGATGTTTGGACCACTTTGGACGCATGTCAGGACCTTTGACAGGCCACACCAAAAGAGTGTGGAGAACTCTCCTGGTGGGCACTATGCAGTGGGTGGTCCAGCGGCCTTCGAGGGGCACAGGACATTTCACAGGGCATTATGCAGTGGGGATTTCAGACCTAGTCCAGGCAGCCTTGGAGACGTTTAGTAGGATGGTTCTCATGGTGTTTGTGTGGCATTTGGTGGTGGGAAACAGACTGGTGAAAGGATGACCATTGGAGTTGGGGTTCAAAGTGGAAACCAGACAGTGACCCTGGGTCTGGAGTAATCTTCTTTTGCCTGGAAATAACGTTTTAGTTGATCAGCCACCATTTGTTGTCTAAGAGTTTCGGCTCTGCAATTTCCCTTGTTTTGTCCTTTTTCTGGCCCAGCAGAGTCGCCTGACACTGCTCAAAAACCATGGTGTGCATTAAAAGTGGTGTTGTGTGAGATTTTGTGCTGAAGTTTTGCATTTTGCTGACCCCAATTCCCTGGGTGCCCTTGTTTGTGGTTTCTATTATCCTAGCCTAAACCAATTGCTTGTTGAATTTGTTTTGAGATCCGTGTTTGCATTCCCGGCCTCTCCAGGCTTGACAAGATGTTGTTGATTTACTAGTAGCATTTTTTCTGTTGAACATCATCAGGTTATTACAAGGAACACATATCTGTGAGCTCCACCTGCTTTTACCCACTTTTCTTTTCGGGAACCATCAACCCAAGCTATACTTTTTTAATCCAATTCAGGCTCAGTCAGGTTGCCAATATCCATGTGACCCATATCCACATTTCCATGTTGCATCTTGTGTTGTGGTGCATGTGCATTTTGATTGCAATGATGTACCTTTTTCCAGGGGTGTGGATGGTTCTTGTGTCTTGTCTGTGAGCAAAGGTTGGGAAGGAGGGCTACTGTGTGCTTTGCAATATGTTGTGCATTATCTTTCAGTGTGTTAACATCAGTTGGGAATTCATGCACAAAGCATTCTAATATTCAACAATGAATGCCAAAAGCCAAAATTTTTTGTCAGAAATTGACATTTCCTATGTGTTTTATTAGCATTGTAATCCATCATTATCACCAACATGTTTACACCAATATACATGTCCAGTTGGCGAGTTGGCAGGGTCATTAGCACAAAGCAATATTTGTCGAATGTCAATTAATGAAGTGATTTGAAATATTGACCTGCTGTTTTTGCTATGGACCCAGAGGGCAAACACATCCACACACGCCTCATCATCAAACATTGGTAGGTAGTAATATGGAGTTGTTCTCATTTTTTGTTCCTACAATTCTGTGTATTTGGGTCTTCAGCTTATGGTGAAAGAATACTGGTGTAGTAGAGGTGGCAAAAAAAAAAGGCACCACGGCGATGGATGTGCACACTATTGCAATTTCAAGAAGTTGGGCAATGTGGCAAAATCGCCTGAAAAAGGTATATCCATTTTGTGTTCCAACTATTTTGTGGAAGAACCCATTCCGCAATTTTGTTTGTTGGTGCCATTTGTGGATTTCACACGTAGTAGAGGATGGACCCGATGAGGGAATATAAAGCATATTGCAAGCTTTCATTTTCCCGGTGGTGACATCACATGAACACCTGTGAGCACACACTCTCAAACATGGTGCAAATATTGTGTAGAACAAAGAACGTCAATAGGTAGAAACAATGATTCAGATACTAGGAGGGGATGCAAACCCATAGTCATACACATATCCATGCTCTCATCGGTACCTATACTTCGATGCACCTGTGTATCCATCTATATCCATACCCGTATCCATGCCCCCATCTATACCCACATTTAGATGCATACCCAAACCCATACCCATATGCATACTCATATTTATACGCATAGCTATCAATGGTTTGCATTTTGCGAAACCCAAGGTAAACACAAGCAAGTGTGGAGGCAGCGCTCACTCCTTCTCTTTGATATTTTTAGGTGACGACATGCATTAGTGTTAGCCCCACCTTTTGCTACACTTGTGGCCATATTTTGCATTGGAAAAGGACCACACAATTGGATAAGTACAATGATCAGGGGCAAAATGTTGGGAGGAAGCAGCAATGCATCGAGGGCCTTCTTTGAAAACACCGATGCTTGATCTACCTAAAAGGCAACAGCTAGGAGATGTCCTATAAAGACTAATGGCAATCATTATTATGACAGACCTTGCGATGCAAGTAATGCATCCCATCTTTTGGACATATTCCCCGTCCGTAACGTTCTTGTTGATACTTTCGCGAGCAACCTCCATTGCTTGATACCTCAGACATTGAGCACCAAAAGACAACAGCAAACATGGGGCCCGGCACGAGGCGGAGCGGCAGGTCAGACTTTCAATCCTCCTCCTCTATAGGTCATCACTTCACTATGACACCCGGAGTGTCATTTGCTAGCATTGCCTCATGATGCAACTTAAACACACATGTTTGGTGCAGCCCTCCCATTGGCTACACAATGTTCTTCCAAGAGATCACTTGTACACGACCAATTTGAACTTTACCATTGAACTTTATCTTGCTTCTCTTCTGTTCTTTTTTCATTACCCCAGGACGGCCAAAAACCAGAGCTCCAAAACAACAAAAGAGAGACCACATCAGCCCCAAAGCGCTGTAGTATGTGGCACGACACTATCTGCGCAGTTCAAACAACACCTCCTCCATCCTTATATTATTCTTCAGGCGCCGAAGTCAAGAGAGGAATCCGAAACAGGATCGGGAAGAACAAAATGAAGTAAAACGCACAGGGAGAGCCATTAGAGAAGAGCAAAATGTACATAGCACTAAGGCTATGAACGTGAGTGGGACAGCACGCACACATATTCTTTTCTTTTGGTGCAACTGCTGGGCGCTGGGGAGTGGAGGGGTTTACAAATTTTTGGTTGATGGTTTTATACTTCTGTGCACAGATGTGGCACATTTTTTCTATGACCACAGACCACAAAGGAGCCGCGCAAAAAAAATTTGTTTTCGTTTGTATTTTCGGCCAGGAGGAGCGAAACAAAGCATAAGTAGTGTTTCACTGTACCAGAAATTGTAAACAATTTGTGGTTTTCTTTTACTATTTTTGCGTGGGTGGTGCATGAACGCACCCTCACACGCCATCACAGCCCCTGGTGGGTGTGGGGTACAAGTAATATGTATAATATATGTAGGCCCACACAGGTTGGTGGGCATAGTATGTAATAGTTGTATCATAGTCCACACCCCGTGGAACTGAAAGGGTACCCAGGCCCTTAATATAAACTGAAAGGCTAACTCTTTACCCCACCCACTATTTTTTCGTATGTGGGGCACACAGGGCTTCTGGCCCAGGGGTCAGAAAAAGTTTTTGTGATAAGGGAGATGAAAACCCCAAGGGACACCTCCTATAGGGGACAGTACTTCGGGGATAGAGTCTGCAAGGTTGGTGGGCAGGTACCTACCCATTTCAGGTACACACCCGTAGTGGTGGTTTCATTGTAAGAAGGGGGTGTCACATAGCCAAAGACCTTGTCAGAAGTAGTGGTCCCCTTAGCCTAAGCAATGCTATTTTTAACAAAATATCAGCTAACACAAGCCACTCTCGCCACTCCTTTTGGTTGTGGCTTGTAGCTTAGGAAAGGGGTGTAGTAGCATTGCCACAGCTGGGCTGTAAAAAAGAGCAGACCTGAGAATACTACAAACTTATGTGCTGTGTTTTATTATTAAATTTTTTCTGCTTTGTAATTTTTTATTTATGAGGCCATGATTCATCGTGATTACTGAATCACAATCAGTTTCGCAATCCACAATGGTCAAGTGCTCCGCAGAAAAATGAGGCCGAAAATAGGTCAAGCCTATTACATCAGCCCCCGCCCCACCCCCCTTTCTTGTTAGGGTCAAGTGCTCACGGGCGGGCTCCCATCCGCCGAGTAGTAGCGGCGTAGCGTGGTTGTAAAGCTAGCAGCGCAAAGGGTAAGATTGTGTTTGTGATGTCTCCCTCCTCCTTGGGGTGAGCTTCTCTAATCCTCCAATGCCTTGCAATGGGTTTGCCAACCCACGTCTTATGAGGTGTAGCCGAACCCCTACCTCCCATTTTTCACAAAACCGACCCTCTGAACCCCCCCCCCCACGTCATACTTCATATCCCTGTCATATACCAGATTGTTCGCTTTGGGTAGGCGTTTCCAAAATTTCTGATGCAAAATGCCCATTGATTGAAAATGTTGTTTCAACTTGGAATTTCACACATGAATAAGATACGTATAGTGTTGTTGTCCCGACGTGGCGCAAAGATTGGCAGCGGAGCTTTTGTTTTCGCTTCTCCAAGATAACTTTTTTTGTCGTATGTCCGATGGAAAACTATGCATTGTCCATTTAGTGCGATGCCGGGAACTAGTGTTTGATCAATGGATCATCTGATCGACCCCCATAGCTAGATCCATGGACGCCGTGCTACGTATTCAACGAGTACCTCCCTCATTCGAAACAGGGCTACTTTTGATGCCCATGGCAATACAAATTCTGTACCAATGTGATACATTGCTCATATTTTTTTTTCTTGGGAGGAATCCTTGCACTGCACACGCTACTTTTAGACTATGTTCCCCCCGAAGAGCCCCTAGGCACACCCCTTGGAAACACCCTTGAGAAAGGTTTTTAGTTTGCCCACACTTGTGCTTGTTCCTTGTATTTGTTTGAGAAAACCTTGCTGATTTTCCCAAAGTCAAAATAAGCTCCACACAGAGATGAAGTAGAAGAAGTCCAAGCACTCGATCAATGAAATCAGGATGAATCCTTCCACAATCATAACAGGTGTAACAAAGAGGGGCTGCGCATAGACAGTGCAGGCTTAAATACAATGCTTCAGTCACATATTGGACAAAACAAAAGATTTTACAGTGAAAACTGACATAAGTCTGGCCACATAGATAGTCCCAAGCACCTCATGTGCACCTCTTGACATGCAATGGAGTTGGTTAGGAATCTGGGGCAAGTAGGTTGGGCCAGACACAGGATATGGCTTGGCCAGCATGGCCAAGCGACTGAATTCAGAATCGGTTAAAAAGTAGAACCACATTAAGTAGGAGAAACAATTGAGTATAGGGGTCCTGAGGTGGGAGACCACTAGGCTTATCCTACAATGCCCAAGGCATGAAGTGCCTATTTTACTTCGGTATTACCTCCATGAAGCAAGATATCTCCGCTTACTTGAGTGGTAGGGGTGAACTTCACGGGGGGCTAGGGTTATAACCCTAGTTACTTTGAAAAATGTACCTAAAGCTTCAAAAGAGTAATAAAAATGATGAAGTGTTAGTCTACACAACTTCCCAAGGATTAGGGGGTGCTTGGCCTGGATCAAGTACCCCAAGGAAGACATGGTAGTGACTTTTTCTTACTCCCCCCTGGAGTACTATTTGGAGTACTAGTTGATCAAGCTAGTAGGACCAAGGAAAAAGGCTCAAAATACCCCAAAATTACCTCAGAAAATGGTTAAAACCAGCAAATGACACTTTCATCAATTCATAGAAGCTTACTACATTGTAGGTACCCTTGAAAAACAGTGCAATGTACCGTGAATGGTGCTCTTCGAAGGGGCATTCCTCAAAAGTCGCCGGCGTGTGGCGGAAACATTCGGTAAAATTGTGGGGGTAGTGGGGTTTGAACCCAGGACCTCCTCTCCAGAGTATACGTGGTGACCCACTAGGGTATGGTCGAACGCTCTAATGCGGACGGCCATTGCTATATAAACAGTTTTTTAATAAACGTCCTGACCAAGGGTCGGGGCGGAGCAATACTCCTGATGGAGTGCACCAAATTCCAGGAGCTGAAAAAAATAGAAAATGTAACCAACAGGGTGTGAATCCTGTAGTTTGGCGAAAGGGTTAGCGATTTAAAAAGTCAAATCGCTAAAAGGTGTCAAAAAGACGTGAGAAATCGTCATCTTTTATCTAAAACTAGCAGTCCCAGACAAGCGCAACTGAGCCGCAGTTCACAAAAAGAGGCGCGGAAGCTTAAACGGCTCTAGGAAACGAAGGTAGGAGCCGTGGTTTTTAAAGCGTTTAAAAAAAATTCTTGCACAGCAGCATCAAAAATTTTATGAATATTAGGAAAAAGAATGAAACAAGTAGCCATACAACAGAGCAGGCGGACACCCCGCCTCTCAGGTATGTTACTGTTGTGGCGCCCGTGTGCATTGTGTTCGTGCGGTTAGTTTCGTCAAAACGCTAGGGTTGTCACCGCTGCGTTCGTTGGGGGTATGGGTTCTCACCCTTCTTGCTCTGCACAGGTTAAGCAAGGAATAAAAGGTATTTCAGACGAATGGAGCACGCAGCGCGCACGTAGGGTTAAACTGTCCGTTGTGCTCGCGATGCATGTGCCTAATCCCGGCATTCACACGTTGTAGCACTTTCGTTGTGCATCCTTTCACTTCCTCCCTTTCTCCACAGGTGAAAAAGAAAGTGCTTGCTCGTGCCTGCTTTCGCCGTTGCGTTAAAGTAGGGTTGCTTAAAATGCTAGGCTTCGTTTTGCGCCCGTCGTCGGATGAGCGAGAGTGCTTTGCCCAACCGGATTTCCCCCTCTCCCGGGACTGTTTGTAATTGCCTTTTGATTTCTAAAACCTCTTCCTCGTCATTCACAAATCCAACGGGGCAGCGTTTTCTACGAGTAGCCGCCGGCGCTGACGGACATTGTAGGCCCATAAGGACCACTTTATGATCAGAGTCGGCCAAAACGGTGGGGTAGCATTCTGAGATGAAAGATTCCATACTGTAGAGGATGTGGATTCTGTCCATTCCGCGACTTCTATCGCACGACGGAGCCTGCTCCTCGTCATCAAAGGTTTGCGCCTTTCGTCGTTTTGAGTTTTGTTGCGGTGTCTTCGTGTGCGCCTTGACCTTTGACGAGGGGAAACCCCAGGTCCACCCGTGCAGGTCATGGTCTGTCGCTGTGCCTGAATGCGCACATGCATATGCATCCACAAGCCCAAAACGCATGAGAGTCGAAGCTTCCTCTTCCCTTGCATCCAATGTGGCTGGCTGATGTGTCGCCGCTTTGGAATTTGCCACGTCTCTGGTGGGCAGCAGAACTGAGTTGTGGTCACATAGCCAGATGGTGTTGGGAGCAATTAAGGATCGGGGTAACATGGCAATATCAGACCATTGCTGTTTCCGTAGAGAGGCTTCGTGGTGGAAATGGGACACCATAAAACTATGCAGAAAACCTTGCTCATCCTCAAGCATCACGTATAAGGAGCGGGGCTCCAGGGCCCAGCTCTCCCTTACTTTTCACAGATTCGGAAAGATGATGGTTGCTCCTCCTCTGCCATTTGGAGAAAAATTACTGACACATTTGAAGTTTTTTTGGAATAATGCTTCTTTGACTTGGATAAAAATGGCATCATCTTTTAGGTGGGGCTCCGGAAGCCCTGGAACCGACACGCCCGCTCGGCGTATGAACCGTATGACAGTGTGGATGCGTTGTTCTGCATGAGTGCTGTTTGCAGGGACATTCAGCAGTCCATTGCAATTGAAAGTGACGACTTTCAAATCAGAATTCAGGAAAGAGGAAATCTGCGGCGCTTGCATTGGAGCATGCGCATGCAAGGGAGGTATGGGATCTAGCTGAGCTTGATCAGATAGTAGCCCGGCAGCCTTGGTAGGCTGAGTGGGGGAGGGCGAGGTCATGATGACTCAGTGTCCCCTTTTCGCTTGAAATCAAACAAAGGGGCTATCTCTTCCTTTGTCTGCTCATGTCTCGGTTTATTAGAGAGCAAAAAATTGGACTGGGTCCTGGGGTGAGTTCTCTGTTTGTATTCTTCTTTGCTGATGACAACCATTTGTTTTTCTATTGCCTGGGTGCGGAAAACCTTTCCAATCAGCAACTTTACCGTGGGGGCCTGTATTTTTCATGTGGCAAACTGACCACCTCATTTTCCTCAGCAGAAAATCCTTCTGGTGGGATAGAGACAGAGTTTGCTTTATCGCTGGTTCCTTCCAAAAAAGAGGGGGCAGCAATCAAATAACAGACGTCAATGGAACCCCACTCAGACATGACAGTGGAGACATCCGAGTCGTCCCCGTCAAATGCCGCGACATAGTCCATTGTTTCTTCATCCTTCAATATATACCCCATGGGGGACATCTGGTCTATTGTCGAAATGAGGAGCTTTTTGGTATCTGATGTGAGGCCAATCCGTAATTTGTTGTAAAAAATTTGCTGGATGGCTGCAGAGTCATTATGCAAAACATCTCCGTTCTGCCACAAAACGGAAAGCACAAAACCAAACATATGTGGAGCATACTGTGACGTGTGCTCCTTTTGCGTAAACATTTCAACCACTGTTGTCTTTTTCTCAACGGGGGTGCCCTCGTACCACTCAAAAGGCATCAATGCAAATCTAGGTTTCCCCCCAAACGTGGTAACCACAGTGTTAATTACCTCTTCATACAGCTCTGAGAAAATGTATTTAGTCGCTTTGTTGTCCGACCACGGGACCTCATCCACCTTGTCCTTGGTGGAGTCCAACAGCATGTAGAGGTCGGCAGACCAGGCCACGTGGCTCTGTATCGCATACGGGTCCTTCGGCATCTCAGATTCTTCAAAGACCAGTTCTTTGGGGGGGCGACCTTTCTCCGGCAGCTTCAGGATACACAGTTTCGGTTGTTTGTGGCCCGAATTGCTGGTTGACGTGATGCGAAATACCCATGGGAAGAACTCAGTCCCTAGACAAAGGCTACACACTAATCTCTCTGCCTTGATAGCCCTGTCCGGCGTAAAGGCGAGGTCTTTCAATAGTATTTTGCTCCCATGTCCCAGATCTGAATCCGCCGAATCCAATAGGACCACATCTAGAGTTCTCCAAGTGGGCAGGTGGTTAAGCAATGTTTTGACGCATTTCATGTCATCTGCAAAGCTCCTTTTCACTGTGACGCATAGCAACTCAGGTTCGTCTCCACGGAAAACGACTCGTGCTTTTTGGGGTGTGTTTAGTTCTCTGAGTCCGTCGAAGCGCATGCTGAAGCCCATAGACAGATCTAATAAACGGGATAGGTACCTCTCATTCTGTAAGACAAACTCATGGTCATCTGGGCTTGCAAGCACCAGCAGTTGTTCACTGTCAGTCTTGCTCAGAATTTCCATGTCCGGAGTGCTGTATTTCTTGAGGAAGTCCTTTGCATTCATTTAGCCAGTCTCCGACAATTGGACAGCAGGGGGTAGGAGATCGGTGTGAAAGGGTTGGAACCAGAAAACGATCTCAGTATTGATGTTGGGGATGTACTTTGAGGGTTTCCCTTGTCCGTGGCGCGGTTGTTGTACGACGGCAAACCGGACCACTTGCGCTACAGTTGATGACTTCTATGTGATACCTGGTGGGTGGCTCAGCGCAGTGCAACTATTTGGGCGCCTGGCCGTACTGCAGACCCATTTTTTGAGATACTTGGGCCATCATTGTTGCCCCTAGCGAAGGTTTTGATGCTACTCTCACATTGGGGATATGGCATTTTTGGATTTTCACCCAAGTCCACCCATTTCCACCCTTTTTCACACCTTTTTGCTCATCTCCACCACATCCACATCCACATCCACATCCACATCCACATCCACATCCACAGCCACAGCCACATCCACATTCACATCCACATCCACATCCACACTAACCGCTGATTAGTTTCGTGCGATGCTCCTCTCCATGTGTCGATACTTTACTACTTACTACCCTAGGAGAGAAGCTGATTAGTTTCGGTGGGGGGAAACCCAACATGTAACAAAAGGCAGAAAACCATGTGGGTATTGGCGGGGTTGGAAGATGGCAAAATCTTGTAATGGAATTTGCGATGAAACGGTAATGCTTCTTGAGTGTCTATTTTTTTTCGGTGCCATCTTTTCTGCCATGTCCAGGGCCTGTGTGGCCTACTGAGCATGTCCGCAACACCGTGCACCACTGGGGGTGTCGATTCACCTACAGCCCCCGCCCAATTCCTGGGGAACCGGGTAGCGGTATCGGCGGCAAACGCCAAATCCGCCAACCCCACAACCACCCCAAACACCACCACACGTGAGGAGCCGTTTGGGCCTGCGGAGTCGGTTTCGCCCTCCCCGCGCGACGAGCAGCCGCCCGAGACGCCCCGAGCACAGCAAGTCCTCGACAACGGAGGAGAAAGACTGAAAATCTAACTGAACCCCCCCCAGCCTGCTGCAAACTTTAGTTTAAGGTTAAGGCTAAACTTGGGGTTCCAAAAGTCCAGGCAAAGCAACAGTTCAACGCTCACCCATTCTCGGCCATAATTGAACAATGGTCGTCACCCTCCGGCATCACACCACCCCGTTTTTAGATAACCCCGTGCTTGCAGGCGACACGTGACAGGAAAGCAGGCGCAGCCCTCAACCCTTGCACAAAGCATGGTGCAATGCACAAGTAACAAGGTACAATCAAGATGAAACAAGAGGCATTCATCGGTCATCATTCTGGCACATATCTACAGTCAAACTCTGCAGTGCTGGTCTGTTTGATGAGGACTTGTTGGGCAAAACACTGCCTACATGCAACATACCGTCTGCCCTATCGGCAATGTTACTGTGTTCAAGCAATCCTTTGGCTCTCAGCGGCTGTGGTGGCTGTGGTGGTAGTGGAGGTCGGCGCGCACCTCCAATACCGGTGGTCCTTCCATCTTGCGCCGCTTGTGCACCACTCTCTGGGTTCGGTATTTTTTTTTAGATGCGGATTATTTTTTTTTAGAGATAATATTTTTTCTTAGCTAAAAAAAATATTCCGCACTAAAAAGAAATATTCTGCGCTAAAAAAAAATATTCCGCGCTAAAAAAAAAATACTCAGACATTTTTTTTCTGCGCGCGGTATTTTTTTTTAGCGCAAATGCCGCAAATTTTAGAAGTGGTAAAAAAAGTGGTTTGGGTGATTCCCCATAGGCCCCCATAGGTCCCCATAGGATCCCACAAGTCCCCAAAGGCCCCCACAGGCCCCCATAGGTCCCCATAGGCCCCCATAGGTCCCCATAGGCCCCATTGGCCCCCACAGGCCCCCATAGGTCCCCATAGGTCCCCACAGGCTCCCGTAGGCCCCAATAGGTCCATAGGGCGCTTCAACGGCCCGCACAGCACGATCGGCACCTCGAAGAGGGGAGAGGAACGACCATTTTTGAGCTGCCGAGGCTGGAAAACTACATAAGCCGGTTGTGCCCTAGGCCCTTGGGGAGCCCCCCCCCCCCCCCCGACACCCAAATAGGGTGAAAAACACATAAAGAGGGGCTAAAACATGTATATATGTATGTGTATATATGTAAATATAGGATATTTGATCATTTTGGATTGTCAGAGTATCAAAAAGATCAGTTTTGGAAATTTCCATTTTTGAGCTCCCGAGGCTGGAAAACCGCATAAGCAGGTTGTGCCCCGGCCCCCTTGGGAGCCCCCCCCCCCCACACCCAAATAGGGTGAAAAACACATAAAGAGGGGCTAAAACATGCTTTACATAGGATATTTGATCATTTTGGATTGTCAGAGTATCAAAAAGATCAGTTTCGGAAACTTCCATTTTTGAGCTGCCGAGGCTGGTAAACTACATAAGCAGGTTGTGCCCCGGCCCCCTTGGGAGCCCCCCCCCCCCCCCCCAACACCCAAATAGGGTGAAAAACACATAAAGAGGGGCTAAAACATGCTTTACATAGCATATTTCATCATTGTGAGTGGTCACAATATCAAAAAAAAATTTGCAAAATTTTCCATTTTTGACCTGTAGAGTTTGTGCACACACCAAATGCCATTGAACCACCTACTGCACGCGGTTCCACGCTTCGCCCACACTCATTGCTGACTGGGGCACCGCTAGCGTAGCAAGGCTAGTAGCTCCGCTTGGAGAGTAGATGGATCGGACACAATGCTCAATGTGGGTGGCAGCGTCCCACGCCAGGGCCCCTTGTCCGCGGGCTGACGATTGCATTTAAACCCCTGTCCCAAAAATAAGAACTGGCCCCAAACTAAGAACCGCCCCAAAAATAAGAACCGCCTGGGGCTTTCCACCGAGCGGGTCAAAAATAAGAACAACCTTGGACACAAGCAAGACAAACACGGGGAACACTGAAGAGTTTTTTGTGCATCAGTTACTTGCGGAAATACGAAGTGATGGTAGCTTGGCGCTTTGCTGGTGGCAGGTTGCAGACAGGATCAGGTTCAGGCACTGCCTGAGCCCTTGCAGCTACCATTTGCTGAACATGCTGCTCCACCTCAGACATTGGAACAAAAGTGTAAGAGGGCAGAACCCGCAGCTTGATGTCAGATGGGTTAGCAGGGAGAATAGGAATAGGAACCGCCCCCAAAAATAAGAACCCCCCCTGCTACCGCCACCAACTGGGTCAAAAATAAGAACCGGTTCCTATTTTTGGGGCGGGGGTTTAACACGTCTGGGCAAAAAACAACATTTGTATAGCGCCTCGTCTTGCTAATCTGGCGCTTCAGAGGGGGTCTAGAGGGGTGGGCGGGGGGTTGGTGGCAAGCCTCACAGGTCAGCGTCCCCTGTGGGTGCGGAGCAATCAACCCAAAAAAAGACTTGATGTGGTGGGAATGCGCAAAAAGGTAGAAATGGGTGAAACCAGGGTGGCCACTTGTGCACCACTCTCTGGGCATCATCCCTGGGGCACTTCATGCGCCGTGGGGCGCTTCGTGTGCCTTGGGGCGCTTCGTGTGCCGCGCAGTGTCACCACAGACCACCCGGTGGAGGTCCGACAAGGTCGTCCGCCGCAGGGCCATCAGGGTAACTGCGTGCACCTGAGACAGGTGCTGCCACGCGCGCGCTTCCTCCGCCTGGTCGTCGGCGGACAGCAATAAACGTTTGTGCTCCCAACACAGCGACGCCACGGTGAGCTTGGGCGGGAAATCCGCTTTGGGGAAAGTCCAGCCACACGTCGATGTACAACTGCTTCACTCACCCTGTGACAGGCCCTTTCAGGAGGACTTTGACACACCATCAGGATCCGAGGCCCATTGGGCGGTACTCCTTGGGGTACGCTTAGGAAGCATGCCAGGGGCGGGGTCCAAATTGGGGGGTAGGGTAGCAGGAGTGACAGGGACACGAATGTTACGATTCAACAAGGGGGGGCGGGGTACTTGATCAATCAAACATTGTTGGTGCATCCAACAGCAATTTTAATTCAGTGTCCAAGCTGACCGCAAAACACAAGAAATTTGAAAACACCTCAGGGCAGTGTACTAAAACATACTAGATACAGGTTCGGAGGTTCAGAATGTGGGGAATATACCACATGCTCAAATGATCTGTGTGGGGGGTGATGGGGAGGGATGAAGTGAGTGGGCTGGGAAGTGTGTAGGACCGAAGGAGTGAGAGGGAGGGTGAAAAGATGGTCATGGATTGAGTGAGCATGCATGCCGTTTCGAAATGTTGATTGGGTGCTGCTTCGTTTCATGGCGACCAGGGGTGGCTGCGTGGTGCGTGTGGTGCCATTGCAACCCGTCGTGCAAATATTATGTACTGTGAGCTTCCAGAAGCATCGGTGCACCGTAGCATCCATGTTTGTCGGAAGATTCTGCCGTAGAGCAGGGGACCAAAACAGGCACCAGCTGGCGGCAGAAACTTCCATCAGCAAGAAATTCCTTTTTTTTTTGACATCAGGCCTGTGCTGAACAGCAAATGTGCTCTCGGGCAGTTGGACAAGCCTCTGCGCCAGTGCCGCAAGTCATGGTATTGCCACGCGATTGTGCCCAGCAAGGAAAGCAATTGGACTGGACATGCGGATTGCTCTGGTGCACAGTAGTGCAGTGGGTAACATGCAGGGCCAGAGTACTACAGCACCAGGGCCCGGGCGCCGGGTTTCGGTATGGACCTGCCTGCGGTCACATGCGAAGACAAGGCCATGCTTGCACAAGGGGGAGTTATTGTGTTCAAGCAATCCTTTGGCTCTCAGCGGCTGTGGTGGCTGTGGCGGTATTGGAGTTCGGCGCGGACCTCCAATGCCTGTGCTCCTTCCATCCTCCACCGCCTGTGCACCACTTTCTGGGCATCATCGCTAGGGTGCTTCCTGTGCCGCGCAGTGTCACCACAGACCACCCGGTGGAGGTCCGACAAGGTCGTCCGCCGCAGGGTAACTGCATGCACTTGAGACGCGAGGACGTGAACACATCATTAGGATCCGAGGCCCATTGGGCGGTACTCCTTGGGGTACGCTTAGGAAGCATGCCAGGGGCGGGGTCCAAAATGGGGGGTGGGGTAGCAGGAGTGACAGGGACACAATGTTACGATTCAAGAGGGGGGGCGGGGTACTTGATCAATCAAACATTGTTGGTGCATCCAACAGCAATTTTAATTCAGTGTCCAAGCTGACCATCCATCCATGAGTGCAAAACACAAGAAATTTGAAAACACCTCAGGGCAGTGTATCAAAACATACTAGATACAGGTTCGGAGGTTCAGAATGTGGGGAATATACCACATGCTCAAATGATCTGTGTGGGGGGTGATGGGGGTGAAGTGAGTGGGCTGGGAAGTGTGTAGGACTGAAGGAGTGAGAGGGAGGGTGAAAAGATGGTCATGGATTGAGTGAGCATGCATGCCGTTTCGAAATCTTGATTTGGTGTTTTTTTGTTTCATGGCGACCAGGGGTGGCTGCGTGGTGCGTGTGGTGCCATTGCAAATGGTGTGGTGTGGTGCAAATATTATGTACTGTGAGCTTCCAGAAGCATCGGTGCACCGTAGCATCCATGTTTGTCGGAAGATTCTGCCGTAGAGCAGGGGACCAAAACAGGCACCAGCTGGCGGCAGAAACTTCCATCAGCAAGAAATTCCTTCTTTTTTTTTACATCAGGCCTGTGCTGAACAGCAAATAGGCTCTCAGGCAGTTGGACCAGCCTCTGCGCCAGTGCCGCAAGTCACGGTTTTGCCACGCGATAACGCTTGTGCCACGCGATGACGCGTGCCCAGCAAGAAACGCAATTGGACTTGACATGCGGATTGCTCTGGTGCCCAATAGTGCAGTAGGTAACATGCAGGGCCAGAGTACTACAGCACCAGGGCCCAGGCACCGGGTTTCGGTATGGACCTGCCTGCGGTCTCACGACAGGACAAGGCCGTGCTTGCGCAAAGGGGAGGGAGTGTACAATCAAGATGAAACAAGAGGCATTCATCCGTCATCATTCTGGCACATATCTACAGTCAAACTCTGCAGTGCTGGTCTGTTTGATGAGGACTTGTTGGGCAAAACACTGCCTACATGCAACATACCGTCTGCCCTATCGGCAATGTTACTGTGTTCAAGCAATCCTTTGGCTCTCAGCGGCTGTGGTGGCTGTGGTGGTAGTGGAGGTCGGCGCGGACCTCCAATACTGGTGGTCCTTCCATCTTGCGCCGCTTGTGCACCACTTTCTGGGCATCATCCCTGGGGCACTTCATGCGCCGTGGGGCGCTTTGTGGGCCTTGGGGCGCTTCGTGTGCCGCGCAGTGTCACCACAGACCACCCGGTGGAGGTCCGACAAGGTCGTCCGCCGCAGGGCCATCAGGGTAACTGCGTGCACCTGAGACAGGTGCTGCCACGCGCGCGCTTCCTCCGCCTGGTCGTCGGCGGACAGCAATAAACGTTTGTGCTCCCAACACAGCGACGCCACGGTGAGCTTGGGCGGGAAATCCGCTTTGGGGAAAGTCCAGCCACACGTCGATGTACAACTGCTTCACTCACCCTGTGACAGGCCCTTTCAGGAGGACTTTGACACACCATCAGGATCCGAGGCCCATTGGGCGGTACTCCTGGGGTACGCTTAGGAAGCATGCCAGGGGCGGGGTCCAAAATGGGGGGTGGGGTAGCAGGAGTGACAGGGACACAATGTTACGATTCAAGAGGGGGGGCGGGGTACTTGATCAATCAAACATTGTTGGTGCATCCAACAGCAATTTTAATTCAGTGTCCAAGCTGACCATCCATCCATGAGTGCAAAACACAAGAAATTTGAAAACACCTCAGGGCAGTGTACTAAAACATACTAGATACAGGTTCGGAGGTTCAGAATGTGGGGAATATACCACATGCTCAAATGATCTGTGTGGGGGGTGATGGGGGTGAAGTGAGTGGGCTGGGAAGTGTGTAGGACTGAAGGAGTGAGAGGGAGGGTGAAAAGATGGTCATGGATTGAGTGAGCATGCATGCCGTTTCGAAATGTTGATTTGGTGCTTCTTCCTTTCATGGTGACCAGAGGTGGCTGCGTGGTGCGTGTGGTGCCATTGCAACCCGTCGTGCAAATATTATGTACTGTGAGCTTCCAGAGGCATCGGTGCACCGTAGCATCCATGTTTGTCGGAAGAGCAGAGACCAGAGCAGGGGACCAAAACAGGCACCAGCTGGCGGCAGAAACTTCCATCAGCAAGAAATTCTATTGCCTTCGGCAAGGCACCTCGAAGAGGGGAGAGGGACAACCATTCTTGAGCTGCTGAGGCGGGAAAACTGCACAAGCAGGTTGTGCCCTAGACCCCTTGGGAGCCCCCCCCCCCCCCCCAACACCCAAATAGGGTAAAAACACATAAAGAGGGGCTAAAACATGCTTTACATAGGATGTTTGATCATTTTGGATGGTCAAAGTATCAAAAAAAATCAGTTTCGGAAATTTCCATTTTTGAGCTGCCGAGGCGGGAAAACTGCACAAGCAGGTTGTGCCCTAGACCCCTTGGGAACCCCCCCCCCCCAAACACCCAAATAGGGTGAAACCACATAAAGAGGGGCTAAAACATGCTTTACATAGGATATTTGATCATTTTGGATGGTCAAAGGGGGAATCCTTGCATTGCGCGCACACTGCGTGCTACTTTTAGACTACGTTCCCCCCGAAGAGCCCCTAGGCACGCCCCTTGCAAACACCCTTAGAATTAGGCGACCCAAACTGGACTGGAGGGGACCTTGAGGGGGACCTTCCCGGTTCTTGTGGCAATGGTGAAGGACCAGAGGCCTTGGGGGGGAACTTGACTGTGTGTTGGGCAGCGGAGATGGAGAGCAGTCAGGTAGCGAGTCTGAACTTGGGATGGCAAAGGAGATGGACTCCATCTTGCATTGCCGATTCACCACTCTCAACCCATCTTGGTACTATTCCAAGTGGAGGAGTCCGTCTTCAGCTGTCCCAACCACCGTGGCAGAGGTCGCAGGCCATTGAAGCAGGTGTAGAACACCCTATCCCCAATACTGAGATCCATGGAGAAAGTGGGCTTGAGAAAAGAGGAGGGAAGTATGATGTCCTGTAGCAGGCACCCTCAAAGTGTATCACCATATCAATCAACCGAGAAAAAGAGTAGATGTGGTGGAAATGGGTAAAAAATGTGTGCAAAAAAGTAGCAATGGGTGAAACAGGGTGAACATCAAAAAATGCCAGATCCCCAATGCATCAAAACCTACTACCAAACAACAATGATGCCCAAAGTACCAAAAAGTATGGGTTTCTACTACAGCTAGACGCCAAAATAGTTGCACTGCGCGCACTGCGCTTAAAGCGCCCCCAAAATATCAAAAAAATCAGTTTCGGAAATTCCCATTTTTGAGCTGCTGAGGCGGGAAAACTGCATGAGCAGGTTGTGCCCTAGACCCCTTGGGACCCCCCCCCAATACCCAAATAGGGTGAAAAACACATATAAGGGGGCTAAAACATGCTTTACATAGCATATTTCATCATTGTAAGTGGTCACAATATCAAAAAAATGTTTTGCAAAAATTTTCCATTTTTGACCTGTAGAGGGTGGAAAACTGCCTGAGCAGTTTGCGCTCACACCAAGGCCATTGAACCACCTACAAACAGCAATTTTGAAGCTTTTGGGGGGCCCATAGCTCAGGCTACATGGGCCCAATGGCCACTACATGGGTCCCCATGGGTGCTCAAGTACCCGTATTGTCATCAAATGATCACCCAAACCCATCCTAGGGGCGAAAGAAGGGTTTCGGAAAAAGGGGAATTTCGGAAATCTTGCGGGTGTCACTGAACAGCCTGCACAACGGCAATTTCGGGGCTTTTGGGGGGGGCATGGCTCGGGCTATATGGGGTTGGCAGCCACTACGTGGGTCCTCATGGGTGCTCAAGTACCCGTATTGCCACTAAATCATCACCCAAACCCATCCCAGGGGCGACAGAAGGGTTTCCGAAAAAGGCGAATTTCGGAAATCTTGCAGGTGTCACTAAACAGCCTTATCCAGCGTGAAAACGGCTAAGTCCTCACTAGCAAGGGCCCATCAGGGGGGGCGACCGGGGGTACCCGGAGTTCGGACCCGGGACCCCCGCCATGGGTTAGGGGGTCCATGTACAAGAAAAAAGTTGCCCCGGACCTGGGTCCAAATCCACACATAGCACCCAGAATACGCAAAGAAGTTTTGACCCCCCCCAACACCCCCCCCACACCCCCCCCCCCCCCAAAAAGGGGTACCCGGGTACGGGGGGCTAAAGGGGTCAAAAACGAAAAATTCATTGGGGGATCATTTTCTCTCCTAAAATGATGATTTTACAAGGGGTTGGACATCCGGTACCATACCTTGGGGTATCGTACGCGAATGACCCCAAAAAAGGGGGGGTATATGGCGTACGCACCTGCGCTTGATCTAACAACCCTCTTCGAGGTGATTCCTTTTTTTTTTACATCAGGCCTGTGCTGAACAGCAAATAGGCTCTCGGGCAGTTGGACAAGCCTCTGTGCCAGTGCCACAAGTCATGGTATTGCCACGTGATTGTGCCCAGCAAGGAACGCAATTGGACTGGACATGCGGATTGCTCTGGTGCACAGTAGTGCAGTGGTTAACATGCAGGGCCAGAGTACTACAGCACCAGGGCCGGGGCGCTGGGTTTCGGTATGGACCTGCCTGCAGTCACATGCATGGTCATGCCCCACACCGGGGATCCATGCATGGTAGTGCTGTACCCTGCCGCCATGTTCCAGTGCTCCCCCACCCCCTTGTAAAAGCTATGCAAAAAGACCAGATTAATATGGTCCCTACGCCTGCAACTGTAGCTTGGCCATAGATCGGCGATGGTCGCCACCCTCCAGCATTCCGCTAGCATTCAAAGAGTACTTCATGTATCACGCAGCACACATTGTGTGGATTGTCCAGCAAGGCTCTGTCATGAGTTGTCAATGTGTCTAGGATCTGGGTCAGAGCCGTGCCTTTAGAGGGTGCTGAAGCGCACCGCACACCGCACCGCGCACCGCACCGCGCACGTCAGAGGATGCAACGCTACGGTGCGATGTACACCCTTTTGGGAAGGTAGGCAGGGACGCGGTGGCCTAAGGGGTTTGCATGCAACAATGGTCTCCAGCCCAAAGACCTCATCCGTGCGGTGTTGATGGTTGCAGCTGCCCACACCCCTGCCCAGGAGGCTGTTTTGCTTGAGATACAAATGGGGCTGACCAATAAAAAAGAGATGTAATATGTAGAAAAAATTCTGCATGTACAAAAATAGACGTGTCCGGGTTTGGTTTCAAGAGACATAACCAGCTGGAAATGACCAGACTGCTCATATTGGATTGCCACACAATCCGCCTTTGACGATGAGCTCGTTGGTAGTGCCTCGAAGATAGAAGATACCAGTGCCTGGTGCCAACAGTTCGGAATTCATGGAAATGTGGTCTGTGGGGAGAAAATACATTGAAATGGGAAACTTTTGTGCATGCATCATCACCACTTCCCCCCAGATAATGCCCCCAAAGCGTGTTTTACCAATACACACCACATACAGTGCACACTTCGCCAGGTTTCAGCAACTTTTAGTGTCAGCATATGTTGTGTGCGCGCTGGGCTGACGTCGCACCGCGGCGTGCTGCACCGCGCACACCAAGCGCACCGCGCGGGCAGCACCCTCTTAGGCCACATCCAGACTGCTCTTTATCACCCTCCTGCCCTTTCGCCGTCGGCTGTCACTGACATCCATACTTGACATCCGTACTGCAGTCTGTATCCCACATTTGCAGCTGCTCCGCACCCCTCGCACGGTCCCGCGCTCTGTCACAGACATCTGTTGAGAACCCATCACTGTCTGAACCACAGCCCTGTGATGAATCACTGGCCTCTAAGTCTGTCCCTCCAACCCCCTGAGTCATCACCTGAGGTCAACTCTTGCGCTGGCTCCTCCATGGGTTCCAGCCCCAAGGCCTCCCACTCCGTTACCCGTACCGCTTGGACAGAGGCTGCAAATTATTGGGGTGCAGGGGCACATATCCCCCCCTGCCTCTCGCAGCCACAAAATCTGTTCCCATAGGTCACGATGGCCCACACCCCCCGTGGAGCACCGCCACCCGTGGCATAGCCACTTCGCTGACCACTCCACCACACCATACACGTACTCTGAGTCCATAATCACTACCAACCGCCCCCTGCTTGCCTCTGTAACAGAGTGTGCAATACCCCTCGCAACTCCGCCCTACTGATGCTCTGGCGCTTGTGAGCTGGTACCGAACTGTGAAAATTCCCCTCCGCCTCCATACCATACCCCGTACCCTACTGTAGCTTGGACAAGGCCGTAGACGCCCGGGTTCAAAAAGAGAAGATTGCATGGTGGGCTGGTGCAAGAAAAGGGAATATAATGCACACGTATCCCCAAAATCAGAGCTACCACGGTGAGCTTTGGGACAATTGTACCCCCACTCCCTTGCAAAAGCTACGCCCATGTCCAAGCTGCAGCGGGCGTAGGGACCGTATTAATTTGGCACCAAATTTGATTCGGTACAAATGTAGTGCAGCCATATATAGGGAAAGCAACAAGGGTCCTTGCATCATGCATGCACCAGTGTTCACAAACAGGCAAACCCTACACTCTCCGGATTATTTATTTAATTGCCCTAGTTTTTGCGAAATCCTCTGTCCGGGACGCCACAATTATTTATAAAATTTGTGTTTCTTGGTTCTTTTTGCGCTCAGAAAAAACACCCAGGAATGAAATATTTTGGCAATATATTCCCGGTGCAGTAATAATTCATGGTGTGCCGAAGTATCAGTGGCGCACACAGCGGGATTCAAGTCGTGCTGTGATCGGCCATGGGTGTGAAGTGGTGTGCCAGCTCCTTTACCAATGCACATCTGCGCTAGATGCCTGGAATCGCTGCCCTCAAAACCCGCAAATACACTCTTAAAAGGCATGCATGCTCAGATACCATTCGGCAAACAAAGCGCACTGGCTGTTTGTTCGCTGACACGGGCTACCCAACAAAAAAGCATCAACACATGAATGACCGATTCCGTTTTACCAATAAATTTTGTTTGTACCTGGGGGGGGGGGGGCGGATCTCGTCTGGGGACAACTTCGTGAGGGAAAATTTTCGACAAATCTCCAATTTTGGGCCATCAGACACGGGAAACTTCGACACACCCAACAACCCTTAGTTCCTTGTGGACAATCAGTTGTGTGAAACTTTGGAGCAAAGGCCCCCTGAGGATGCACAGAGACAACATTACCTAAAGAGATATCAATACGCCAGTGGAAATGGTCAGGGGTTTGGTGACACTGCCATCACGCCATCAAGGCGGGGGATATGCAATAATACGCATCTCCTGGTATCAGATGTAGATCATCCACACTACGTGTTGTGTCCTCTACACATCGCTTTCTGGGACAATCGTAGCATCAGACAACTCTGATTCTTGATTCCGAGAGTTCTTTCAAGTGCAATGTGGTGAGCGGGCTTCGCCATGTGTTCCAGAAATAACATCTGGGGAACGCCTACAAGGCGTGGCAGTCGCATCCCGCTGCATCTGCGGGTGACAGTGAACAAGTCTCAAGTATACGTCCCACCGTCTTTGACCGCAAGCGCACTCTCCACACAGGACCACATATGTTGTACTACATCTGCCATACAGAACCGGTCCGTAAACGTAAGTCTGAGCAAAAAAAAAAAGAGGGCTTCGCCGGCTTGCCATGGCCTGGAGCCCCCACCAAGAAAACAAAAGATGCCACCTCTATTCCATCAGCCTAAGAGTACACACCCAGCGTCATGGAGGTGCCGTTGCTTCTGCTCTGCCGTTGGCGTGCTGCAGGATGCTGCGTGTGTGCCATGTGTGCACATACAAGGGTCGTCTCTTCTCCCCTTCTCCTGCTATAGGACCCCCGTTTATGTCCCTGGGGCTCGGAGTCGAACGGTTCCCACCGTTCTAATTTTCCTGAATACCCAACCCTCGCCCTCACCAACCCTCACCACACCCTCGCCAACCCTCACCACACCCTCAACAACCCTCACCAACCCTCTCCACACACGTACAGACTGCATGACAACTAAGCAAGAAAAAGGACGCAGATGTGGTGCTGGTCCAAAAGAGGCTTTTTTTGTGCATGACTCCCTCACGAATGGCCCCCAAAGAACGCAAACAGGCCTGTTCACTGAAGACCGAATGTTCTTCATGCTGTGATGGAGAGGAGGGCTGAAGGATGTCTATTTTCTTTCAAGACAAGACCCATAAGAAGAGCAACACAGCTCACATCAGATGCACAGCGAGCAGCCCACACGCTACAATGCTCAGCATCAGCCACCCACTAGTAGGAGGGTTCTGTCCATAGAACTGGAACAGATGTGTGAAACTGGAAGTATTTGGTAACCCATTTTCCTTCACCTTCACTCTGTCCAGATTCTGCCCTGCTGCCCCTGTCCAGATCAGTACACTGCCGAACTACAGGGAGGGGGAAAACTTCGTCAGGGGACAAGTTGGTGGGGGAAAATCCCGTTTTCAATTTTGGTGTCGAAATTTTCCCCACGAATTTTTTTGTGCAATTTGGGGCATTTCCTGCTCTTTGTCGGCTGTTTTCCTCAGCCTTCAGTCTTTCTTGTGCTCCAATAGCACACTGGGATGCCTGCGGGCGCACCAGCCCCAAACATGACGGCAAAGCAGTTCTTGATATCGATTCCGCACACTTCAATTCCCGTCCAGCCTGTCCTGAACAAAAAGGCTCTCCCCGACAGCATTCGTGTCAAGCGTCTACAACCTCGAGCGGCGCTTCTGCTTGGTCAGATTGGTTCTTGAGCAATAGATGAACCCAGGGAAACTTTTTCATCAGCCCCGAGGTGGTTTTCGTGACGCCTTCTCCATCTTCTGAGTCCCTTGGGGTCTGTTGTGCAGGGCTCTTTCCAGAAGTGTGGCAGGGGTGGGACTCGGAGCTTTGAGGGAATATGTACTCGGTCAACATGTCATACACAGCTGGCACCATCAGCCCCGAGGTGGTCGTCGTGAAGCCTTCTCCATCTTCTGAGTCCCTTGGGGTCTGTCGTGCAGGGCTCTTTCCAGAAGTGTGGCAGGGGTGGGACTCGGAGCTTTGAGGGAATATGTACTCGGTCAACATGTCATACACAGCTGGCACCAACGGGGCGGGAGAGAACACTTCTTCTGTGTCTGAAAAGTGGGAGTCATCGTCATCTTCGGCGCCACTTGGGGACCCCCGTGGTGACTCCTCCTCGTCATCGTCAGAATTGACATCAGAAATCCCCATTGAACTTGATATTCTTAATAGTCTGTCCAACCAGCCGCAGCTCCTTTTCTTTGCAGAGCCGTTGCATGGAGCGGGGTCATCACGGGACAACTCAGCGGTCTCCATTTCATCCAGAGCAGGCGCTGTTTCGGCGGGTCGCAGGGATAGAGATGGGGTTGGTGCAAAAGAGGATAGCAATGGGCATTGCGATGGGGCAGGGGGCGTGGATGGGGCCGGGGAGGCCGACGGTGATGCAGTTGGGGACTCTGATCGGGCAGGCGTGGGAGACGGGGACTTGGATAGCCGCAGAGATGCCGCCGCAACGGAGGGCCATGGGGATGGGGATGAAGACGAAACTGCTTCACAGGAATGGGACAAGCCAGACCCCAAGGGAACGCCCCAACCGGAGCTCTCTAAGCAGGCGGCCAGCAGCCGGTGTTTGGATCCTGCCTTGGGGCTAGGGGTCTGCAAAGCATGTTTGGCGGGACACGGCGTTGAGGTGCGTGGAGAGTGGCATTGTGTATTCCAGCCGATTGCAGCAGAACCAACAATACCCAGCTGATAGCTTTTGGTTGCTGGGTTGCATCTGCTTCCCTGCTTCAGCATCAAGCTCCGCACTGTACCAACACGCACATCTGCTGATGGTGGCAAAAGCTTGGAGTGGCGTTCCGGGATTACTCGTGCATGCATGATTGAGGCTGGCTGAGGCATGATTGAGGCACCTGGAACATGAAACAAAAAAGAGGCAAGGGATGCACACAGATTCCCCCCCCCCCCGTCGCCCCCTGAAGCAGAGCACAACTCGTGACTGGGACTACACTCAGGACCCATGCAAAAACATCAAACAATCCTAAGCAGAAAATCAGCTGCAATAGGGGGGGGATCTGGGGATTCCCTACCGTGAATCCCTGAGTTCGTACAGCTGCCCTCTCCCTTGTTTCTTGATTTGCAGTCTGCTGCACCATGTGTCCTGGTGTACGCTCAAGGATCTCTCAGCTCAAAGGGTCGTATGTGCACCCCATGCTGTCACCACGTTTCCAGACCAAGGGACTGGAGGGTGAAGCTCACCGATGCCATTTCTTCATTCCTCTGGATATGGACAATTGAGGTATCACCCTGAATACTAATGAAGAGACGTGTTCCACAAACCGAACATAAGGGGAGCACCTGGCGCAGCGCGCAGTGCGGCTATTTGGCAACAGCTGTGGGAAAGGTGTTGTGTTGTCGTTTGGATTTGTCCTCTTGCGCCGGGAACCAGCATGGGTAGACTTATTTGGGACAGCGAAGGACCACAGCCGGCCAATGACCATGTCAAAGATTATGAAGAGGGTGCCAATCGTGTTGTGCCATGTTTATGTGGGAAGGAGGGTTGCTTATACAATTTGTGTGGCCAAGGTGTTTGCTCTCCTTAGGGTGCATTTTGGTGGCTTCAATTGGTCGGTAGGCTGAGCTGGATGTCCCCGCCATAGACACTTCCAGCCATTGTTCTTCAGCAAGTTCACAGCAGTGCGTCCGGGTTTTTGCTAGGCGACTGTCCCGGTGCTTCCGCCTGTGTTCGCTTGTCCCTACCTTCCATATGTACACTGTCGTACCCAAGTTTGCGGGGCTTTGACTCTACAGGGTCAGTGGCGTGCATGGTGGTCAGGGTCAGTCCCTGGGATACCTGCTTGACGCTGGCCCCATTCGGCCGGTACTCCTGGGATCTTGGTTCGGGCTCACTGTGCCCTGGTGGTGCTGGTTAGCGCACATTGCATTTTGGTGGGGGGGGGGGGGGTGGAAATCAAGACATTCCGGTTGTAATCACTGCAAAAGTAGCGCGTGGTGCGCGTGTGACTCACACCCCACAGCGCAAATATCCCCCTACATATATTTATGTTATATATTTTGACTGTCCGGAACCATCGGCAAGTGTTCGAGATTGTCTGGCGTTTCAAATGGTCTGACATTGCCGTTCCCTGTTACCTACCTGCCTTCCTCGCAGAGAGGAGGCATAAGGCACGGATAACCCCCTACATATGCAACACAAGGTTGGTTGTGTGTCACCATCTGGGCATCTTGGTGCCAAAACCGGCATGATCCACTGCCCTCCTGCGCCCTACCACTTAACCCTGGTTTACCACAGCCTCTTGTTGCCCACTCCAGCCGCGCCCAGTGCTCAGCCAGCAACTGAGATCCATATGCATTTGCCTCCCAGATATACTGGTGCTTGTTGTTACGCAACACCTCCATGACAGACTTTTTCTGCAATGCCTCAACAAGCTCGACATATGATTCCCACCATTCTGCCTCCCAGCTCCCACATATCTCTCAGGGACGGCGGGTTTTGTGCCAACTTTGTGGGTTTTTGCCGGTCACCGTCATTATTGCCTTATTCGTGCCCACTGGGTGTTCCGGAGGCAGGGGTATGTGGGGTATATTCGGAAAGCCCTTGAAAAGGGCTATTTGGAACACCCAGGTCTGCATGCTGTATTGACGACATGTTTGAGATTTTCGTCCATTTTGGACGGTGCCTGTGTTGCTTGTTGCCTCTTTTTGTCAACAGGCAGCTACCATGTCTACATACAAATTCACTCCACGGGCTGTTGCTTCCCCAGATGCACCACAAAAGACTTTGGTTCGCAAAAGGGCACGCTCTGGGGGTGAAACCTGGAGGAAGGTGACTCGGGCAAGCCAGGCCAAGCCAGGCAAGCCAAGAAGCCTCGTACAGCCAGTTCGCAGCAACCTTCATCCACCCACAAGGAGCACAACTTTCCGACGACTGCTGAGGCCACCGCTTTTGCCGCCCAGTTTTGGGATCCACTGACGCACCCCACCAAGGCTTCACAACATGAGTTTTTGGCCACATGCATTGACGTTGATGTGGATAAGAACGTGAAATCTGCCAAGTTGGTGCATTGCGAGCGCACTGCCTGGGCACTGCGCGCAGTGCCAACACAACGAAACCTAGCCAGGGAAGAAGGGAGGAAAACACCTTGCATTTATGCAGGCGTAACAAGGATCTTCATATACTTGGTGATTGGTGGCCGTGGCCAAGCGCAATCTACTGTTGCATGAGTGTGTTCGAAGATGGTGGCAGCCTTCTAGGGACATACACATTCTGCCTTGACCCCATTGGGGCCCAACTTGTAGCAATTTGCAGCACTATGTGGAACGTTACTGATAAAAACCATGGGGCTGATTCACAATGATCCGAGAGTGCGGATGGAGGCTCATAAAGAGATCCACAAAGACATTGTTTCCTAGAGATAGCAAGGCAATGACCATGAAGGTTGGAATCCACTTTGGAGTGTGTAACAACCCACCTACCGATTTGTTGCATTGTGAATGTACACGACATCCGGTGATTCCCCATCATCATAATCCAGCATCCACCTATAACAAACGGGCGCACTGCGTGCACGGCATTCCCATACAACAATTACCATAAGTACACCGCCAAAAGGGGTCATCGAACAAAATATTTTGTACTATACCGGGGTATGCGTCGACAGATTTGCAAAACACAGTTCCTGCACTTCTTCAACACATCACGCACTGTGGTGCAGTCTGTGGCCAAGGCCAAAGCTGCTGCGGCCATTACATCCCCCTTTTCTGAAATGTACTTTTCTTGTAGATTTCAAAAAGTATTCACATACCCCCCCATATGTAATGACATGTTTGTGTATGGAAGCAAAACTTGTAAAAAAAAATCCCAAAAAGTTCCAAAACCCACAAATTGTCGCACGGTGCGCGCACGGTGCAGCACCTTTTGATGTTTTTGGAGATTTTACTAGGTGAAGAGCAAACCACTATGGTGGGTGTTCCCAAATGCTTGTGGATGGTCGCCAGAGGCCTTTGGATGATACGTGGTGTTTATTTCTGCCTTGCACGGGGATTTTTAACCTGGTGCCTTTGAGCTTGGAAGCCCATGAAAACGCATATATCGAAACTTTGCACGGTGCACGCACTGTGCACACATGGTGTGTGCAACTCCCTCATAAGACCTTACGCACCACAGTATAAAACAACCGAACGAGGTGCGTAGAAGAAAAGTCTTTGGATTGAGAAAAAAAAAGGAAGAGCTGCTCATGTTCTCCATAGGGGCATTCCAAAAAGACTTTCTTGTCATTCTCATGGATCTCTGTTGGTGTGTCGGCTTTGCATCGTGCCCGATTTGCCAAAGCACTGTACAACCAGGATGCCATGTCGGCTTCCCTTGCCGAGCCAAATACTATTGCCGTCGGGAGGGCACCTCGAAGAGAGGCTAACAGTCAACCAATCAGTCAGTCAGTGAGGCAAGCAGTCAGTCAGTCAGTCAGTGGGGCAAGCAGGCAGGCAAACAGAAACGCACAGTTTGGGTTTTGTCGTTGGCAGACTCGGCTACAAGCAGTAGGGAGAGCAATAACTGTCAAGACGAGCAATGGTCGAATGGTAATGCATCTCACCTCAAACGTGCAGATCAACGGTTCGAATCCCGGCCAACCCGACCGCTGGCGGCGCCAGCCGGCCTTTGACCTCCAAATCTACCCCTCTTTCAAAAGCTTCTGAGCACAAACTTACTTTTGAACCACCCCCCCAAAAAAGTGACATCCAGTTTCAGGGGATAGAGGCTTCAAATTCAAAAAATCCATTGAGGGATTGAGGGATCGTCTTATTGAGCAAAATCGTGATTTTACAAGGGGTTGGACATCAAATATCATGCCTTGAGGTATGCTACGCGAATGACCCCCCCAAAAGGGGGGTATATGACGCCCGTGTGTGCGCTGGATCTAACAACCTCTCTTCGAGGCGAAATTTGCATTTCGTTTTCATCGATCTGATACTTTGCTTTGCAGCTTCATTTTTACTTCTGTTTGCCACTCCATCTATTCTGCCACCGAGCGAGGATCATGAGTCCCTTCATGTGCCATTTGGTCCCCAGCTGTGTTTGTATGGGGATTGCCCATGCACGGAACATGCCTCTACCCATGCTGTTCTACGGCCATTGTATGCTTCCCAATGCACCTCAACATCCGAACGGCCAGTGCATATGTCTTACATATGTTTTCGCATGAGCAGTTGCAACCCTGTGGGAATAGCAGAGTACAATGCAGCCTGTGAAGGCTGTAGCAGGGTGCACTCCACACATGCACATGCCGGTATGCATATGCAGCAATGTTCATCAGTTCTGGGTGATCAAGTTAGATAATCTCACATTACTTGACAATGTTCTGACCGGTGCCAACTTCATGCTTTGAGCCTGATTTCTTGATTCAGGGAAGGGGGGGGGGGGGGGCACCTCAACCGCTGCCCCACACTTGTGCAAGCATAGCCAAAATCATGTAAAAACGACAGACGCAGATACTGTGCTGAGACAAAGCAGTTCTTGGGGCGTTTGGGCCCATCACACCTTTCATTCAAACTCATATTAGAACAAATCGAACTGGGTTGTAGATGAACACACATGCGCACACACCGTGTGAAAGATCCCCACATGAACACCCTGAACGCAGCAGGGCACTTGGTACAGTGCAGCACAAGTGGAGTATAGTACAGTACTATACAGCACTGTACTCTCCAGTCTAGTATGGTACAGTACGTAAAAACACAGTACAGTGTAGCAGAGCAGGGTACGGTACTATACAGCACATTGCTGCACTGCACTATATTGTACTGTGTTGTATAGTATTGTACCCCCCCCCTTGCAATCCCCCCCTTTTTGTCAGGCCGGTCACCCGGGGGGGGGGGGGGAGTTCCCCCCTGGGGGGGGGAGATTGCACCACAAAGCTGTACCACTTTACGGGACCCGTTTCACACCGCGCTTGGGAGCAGGTTTGGGTACCCCCCCCCCTTGCGCAAGCACGCTGAAAGTCAGCAAAACGACGGTAACACGGGCTCATGTGCTTAGACAAGGCCGTGCTTGCGCGCGACGCGCGGTACCAAAAGAACGTATGTCACCGGAAACCTGCCCATACCTCACCCTAAGCACAATTGTCGCAACAGGGCACTACAACACAATGTGCAGGCAAATTTCAGCGAGTTGTGGAGGTCCTCACTGCCCATCAGGGCCATCAGGAGCTGTGGAATAGAAGCCCTTTCCCACCATCATTGGGTTGCAATTGCAAGCAGAATGTTGGTATGAGCAGGAGGAACTACCACAAGCATGATCAAGCCCACGTTTACCTCTACAAGCGAAGCACAATCGCATATTGTTACATTTCTGACCATAAAAACCGTGGTCAGAAAATTTCATCAAAACGACGGTAACACGGGCTCATGTGCTTAGACAAGGCAGTGCTTGCGCAAGGGGGGGGGGTACCCTGCCCCCCCCTTGCAATCTCCCCCCTTTTGTCAGGCTGCCCCCCCCCCCCCCGGGAGGGGGACAGTCATGAAGTGACGGTTCCCCACCTTGGGGGGGGGGGGGATTGCACCGCAAAACTGTACCACCGTATCACAGTGTGAATCAGCTTTGGCGCCTTGTAAAAGTTGTCTTCAGCCTTTTCCACGCCTAGTATTTTCCATGCTTTCTGGGCCAGCTTTCTGGGCCAAGTGACCGTTCCGTGGGGGGGGGGGGGGGGATTGCAAGAGGGGGGGGGGGGGGGGAGGATGGGTGCTTGCGGTGTAGCTGGTTGCGGAGAAGCACAGTTGTCAACAGCAGGAGATCCCGGCGACCCCGGAGATACGTCCTGTGCTGCCTCCAACCAAGAGAACTTGGCTGCCATATGATCCACCACCTTGACCCCAGTACCCTGGTATTGAATATGCAGGAACTCGGGTCCAGAAGGCGGGGGACCAATGACAGTTGCCAGCAGTGGGCCACCCTTGCTGCGAGAGTGGTACCAAACATAAGCGCCTATAGCATACATTTGTGTCTGAATGCAGAGAGGAGTCAGCTCTGACGGGGGGCACCAACATACGAAGAACAAGAGAGCACAACGGAAAAGACCTGCTGTCAAAGTGACGGTCCCCCCCCCCGGGGGGGGGGGGAATTGCAAGGGGATGGGGGGGATTGCAAGGGGGGGGGGTTACTGTACTATGCTGCATAGTATTGCACTGTACTGTGCTGTAATGTAGTGTACTGCTGTCTCGTAGGGTCAAATGTGGGCATAGTGGCAACATCACCCCTGCCATCTCGAACACCCCCGAAAATGGGAAAGGGAAACCAAATTGAGTGGCTCTGTTTTTTTCAGGTACACTCGCTCCCACACTTTAAAAAAATATATTTGTCTGTTTTTTGTACCCCCCCCCTTGTCCTTCCCCACCCCAGGGAAGACGGTCCCCCACCACCCCCTTGGGGACGGTCACCAAGTGACGCCCCCCCCCCCCCTCGGGAACCACACTACCACCGTACACGCACATTTGTAGGCACAGAAATTGCAGCATAAAACGAAAGAATTCAGCATAAGATACGTTCAAAGGGCTGCCAATGTACGGAGACCTACTCCTTGACCAACTCGGTGTAAATTTTCTTGGTCCTGCTCCACTTGACCTTGAACTCTTGCACATGCTCACCACTTTCCACTGGAATGCTTTGGGCAGCACTCTTGGGTGGTGGTTTTGCCACAACAACACAGTGAGCTGCAACGAAAAATTTGGGTTGAGCAAGTGACGCCCCCCCCCCCCCTGGGGAAGGACAAGGGGTGGGGAAGGACAAGAGGGGGG